>OX638125.1:0-169000 GCA_951804975.1 Anthophora plumipes
GTGCGTATGATAAGCAGAACGTGCGATATCTTCGTTTTCGTGGTGTTTCCAACTGAGATATCCATTTTCTACGATAATCTTGGTGATGCTTCTGTGAGAAGTATGCAGAATCACCGAAATCGCAGTTTTCGTGCTATTTAATGCGAAAAAACACGTATTCTGGTGTTTTCAGCACTCCACAGTGCATATGATATGCAGAACCGGCGATATCTTCGTTTTTGCGGGGGTTCCAGCTGAGATATGCATTTTCTACGATCATCTTGGTGATTCTTCTGTGAGAAGTATGAAGAATCACCGATATTGCAGTTTTCGTGATATTTAATGCGAAAAACACGTATTCTGGAGTTTTCTTCACTCTACAGTGCATTTGATGCTCAGAATCGGCGATATCTTCGTTTTCGTGGTGTTTCCAACTGAGATATGCATTTTCTACGATAATCTTGGTGATGCTTCTGTGAGAAGAATGCAGAATCACCGAAATCGCAGTTTTCGAGCTATTTAATGCGAAAAAACACGTATTCTGGTGTTTTCAGCACTCCACAGTGCATATGATATGCAGAACTGGCGATATCTTCGTTTTTGTGGGGTTTCCAGCTGAGATATGCATTTTCTACGATCATCTTGGTGATTCTTCTGTGAGAAGTATATAGAATCTCCGAAATCGCAGTTTTCGTGCTACTTAATGCGATAAAACACGTATTCTGGTGTTTTCAGCACTCCACAGTGCGTATGATATGCATAACATGCAATATCTTCGTTTTCGTGGGGTTTCCAACTGAGACATGCATTTTCTACGTTAACCTTGGTGATTCTTCCGTGAGAAGTATGCAGAATCACCGAAATCACTTGTTTTCGTGCTACTTAATGCGATAAAACACGTATTCTGGAGTTTTCTGCACTCTACAGTGGATTTGATGCTCTGAATTGGCGATATCTTCGTTTTCGTGGTGTTTCCAACTGAGATGTGCATTTTCTACGATAATCTTGGTGATGCTTCTGTGAGAAGTATGCAGAATCACCGAAATCGCAGTTCTCGTGATATATAATGCAAAAACACGTATTCTGGTGTTCTCAGCACTCCACAGTGCGTATGATATGCAGAACATGCAATATCTTCGTTTTCGTGGTGTTTCCAACTGAGATATGCATTTTCTACGATAATCTTGGTGATGCATCTGTGAGAAGTATGCAGAATCACCGAAATCGCAGTTTTCGTGATATTTAATGCGAAAAAACACGTATTCTGGTGTTCTCAGCACTCCACAGTGCGTATGATATGCAGAACATGCAATATCCTCGTTTTCGTGGGGTTTCCAACTAAGACATGCATTTTCTACGTTAATCTTGGTGATTCTTCTGTGAGAAGTATGCAGAATCACCGAAATCGCAGTTTTCGTGCTGTTTAATGCGAAAAACACGTATTCTGGAGTTTTCAGCACTGCACAGTGCGTATGATATGCAAAGCCGGCGATATCTTCGTTTTCGTGAGGTTTCCAACTGAGATATCCATTTTCTACGATAATCTTGGTGATGCTTCTGTGAGAAGTATGCAGAATCACCGAAATCGCAGTTTTCGTGCTGTTTAATGCGAAAAACACGTATTCTGGAGTTTTCAGCACTGCACAGTGCGTATGATATGCAAAGCCGGCGATATCTTCGTTTTCGTGAGGTTTCCAACTGAGATATGCATTTTCTACGATAATCTTGGTGATTCTTCTGTGGGAAGTATGCAGAATCACCGAAATCGCAGTTTTCGTGCTATTTAATGCGAAAAACACGTATTCTGGTGTTTTCAGCACTGCACAGTACGTATGATATGCAAAGCCGGCGATATCTACGTTTCCGTGAGGTTTCCAGCTGAGATATGCATTTTCTACGATAATCTTGGTGATTCTTCCGTGGGAAGTATGCAGAATCACCGAAATCACTTGTTTTCGTGCTACTTAATGCGATAAAACACGTATTCTGGAGTTTTCTGCACTCCACAGTGCGTATGATAAGCAGAACGTGCGATATCTTCGTTTTCGTGGTGTTTCCAACTGAGATATCCATTTTCTACGATAATCTTGGTGATGCTTCTGTGAGAAGTATGCAGAATCACCGAAATCGCAGTTTTCGTGATATTTAATGCGAAAAAACACGTATTCTGGTGTTCTCAGCACTCCACAGTGCGTATGATATGCAGAACATGCAATATCCTCTTTTTCGTGGGGTTTCCAACTAAGACATGCATTTTCTACGTTAATCTTGGTGATTCTTCTGTGAGAAGTATGCAGAATCACCGAAATCGCAGTTTTCGTGCTATTTAATGCGAAAAACACGTATTCTGGTGTTTTCAGCACTGCACAGTACGTATGATATGCAAAGCCGGCGATATCTACGTTTCCGTGAGGTTTCCAGCTGAGATATGCATTTTCTACGATAATCTTGGTGATTCTTCCGTGGGAAGTATGCAGAATCACCGAAATCACTTGTTTTCGTACTACTTAATGCGATAAAACACGTATTCTGGAGTTTTCTGCACTCCACAGTGCGTATGATAAGCAGAACGTGCGATATCTTCGTTTTCGTGGTGTTTCCAACTGAGATATCCATTTTCTACGATAATCTTGGTGATGCTTCTGTGGGAAGTATGCAGAATCACCGAAATCGCAGTTTTCGTGCTATTTAATGCGAAAAACACGTATTCTGGTGTTTTCAGCACTGCACAGTGCGTATGATATGCAAAGCCGGTGATATCTACGTTTCCGTGAGGTTTCCAGCAGAGATATGCATTTTCTACGATAATCTTGGTGATTCTTCTGTGGGAAGTATGCAGCATCACCGAAATCACTTGTTTTCGTGCTACTTAATGCGATAAAACACGTATTCTGGAGTTTTCTGCACTCTACAGTGCATTTGATGCTCTGAATTGGCGATATCTTCGTTTCCGTGAGGTTTCCAGCAGAGATATGCATTTTCTACGATAATCTTGGTGATTCTTCTGTGGGAAGTATGCAGAATCACCGAAATCACTTGTTTTCGTGCTACATAATGCGATAAAACACGTATTCTGTAGTTTTCTGCACTCTACAGTGCATTTGATGCTCTGAATTGGCGATATCTTCGTTTTCGTGGTGTTTCCAACTGAGAGATGCATTTTCTACGATAATCTTGGTGATGCTTCTGTGAGAAGTATGCAGACTCACCGAAATCGCAGTTTTCGTGCTATTTACTGCGAAAAAACACGCATTCTGGTGTTCTCAGCACTCCACAGTGCGTATGATATGCAGAACAAGCAATATCTTCGTTTTCGTGGGGTTTCCAACTGAGACATGCATTTTCTACGTTAATCTTGGTGATTCTTCTGTGAGAAGTATGCAGAATCACCGAAATCGCAGTTTTCGTGCTATTTAATGCGAAAAAACACGTATTCTGGTGTTTTCAGCACTCCACAGTGCATATGATATGCAGAACTGGCGATATCTTCGTTTTTGTGGGGTTTCCAGCTGAGATATGCATTTTCTACGATCATCTTGGTGATTCTTCTGTGGGAAGTATGCAGAATCACCGAAATCACTTGTTTTCGTGCTACTTAATGCGATAAAACACGTATTCTGGAGTTTTCTGCACTCCACAGTGCATATGATATGCAGAACCGGCGATATCTTCGTTTTTGTGGGGTTTCCAGCTGAGATATGCATTTTCTACGGTAATCTTGGTGATTCTTCTGTGAGAAGTATATAGAATCTCCGAAATCACAGTTTTCGTGCTACTTAATGCGATAGAACACGTATTCTGGTGTTTTCAGCACTGCACAGTGCGTATGATATGCAAAGCCGGCGATATCTACGTTTCCGCGAGGTTTCCAGCTGAGATATGCATTTTCTACGATAATCTTGGTGATTCTTCTGTGGGAAGTATGCAGAATCACCGAAATCACTTGTTTTCGTGCTACTTAATGCGATAAAACACGTATTCTGGAGTTTTCTGCACTCTACAGTGCATTTGATGCTCTGAATTGGCGATATCTTCGTTTCCGTGAGGTTTCCAGCAGAGATATGCATTTTCTACGATAATCTTGGTGATTCTTCTGTGGGAAGTATGCAGAATCACCGAAATCACTTGTTTTCGTGCTACTTAATGCGATAAAACACGTATTCTGGAGTTTTCTGCACTCTACAGTGCATTTGATGCTCTGAATTGGCGATATCTTCGTTTTCGTGGTGTTTCCAACTGAGATGTGCATTTTCTACGATAATCTTGGTGATGCTTCTGTGAGAAGTATGCAGAATCACCGAAATCGCAGTTCTCGTGATATATAATGCAAAAACACGTATTCTGGTGTTCTCAGCACTCCACAGTGCGTATGATATGCAGAACATGCAATATCTTCGTTTTCGTGGTGTTTCCAACTGAGATATGCATTTTCTACGATAATCTTGGTGATGCATCTGTGAGAAGTATGCAGAATCACCGAAATCGCAGTTTTCGTGATATTTAATGCGAAAAAACACGTATTCTGGTGTTCTCAGCACTCCACAGTGCGTATGATATGCAGAACATGCAATATCCTCGTTTTCGTGGGGTTTCCAACTAAGACATGCATTTTCTACGTTAATCTTGGTGATTCTTCTGTGAGAAGTATGCAGAATCACCGAAATCGCAGTTTTCGTGCTATTTAATGCGAAAAAACACGTATTCTGGTGTTCTCAGCACTCCACAGTGCGTATGATATGCAGAACATGCAATATCTTCGTTTTCGTGGGGTTTCCAACTAAGACATGCATTTTCTAAGTTAATCTTGGTGATTATTCTGTGAGAAGTATGCAGAATCACCGAAATCGCAGTTTTCGTGCTATTTAATGCGAAAAAACACGTATTCTGGTGTTTTCAGCACTCCACAGTGCATATGATATGCAGAACCGGTAATATCTTCGTTTTTGTGGGGCTTCCAGCTGAGATATGCATTTTCTACGATCATCTTGGTGATTCTTCTGTGAGAAGTATGCAGAATCACCGAAATCGCAGTTTTCGTGATATTTAATGCGAAAAACGCGTATTCTGGTGTTTTCAGCACTGCACAGTACGTATGATATGCAAAGCCGGCGATATCTACGTTTCCGTGAGGTTTCCAGCTGAGATATGCATTTTCTACGATAATCTTGGTGATTCTTCCGTGGGAAGTATGCAGAATCACCGAAATCACTTGTTTTCGTGCTACTTAATGCGATAAAACACGTATTCTGGAGTTTTCTGCACTCCACAGTGCATATGATATGCAGAACCGGCGATATCTTCGTTTTTGTGGGGTTTCCAGCTGAGATATGCATTTTCTACGGTAATCTTGGTGATTCTTCTGTGAGAAGTATATAGAATCTCCGAAATCACAGTTTTCGTGCTACTTAATGCGATAAAACACGTATTCTGGTGTTTTCAGCACTGCACAGTGCGTATGATATGCAAAGCCGGCGATATCTACGTTTCCGTGAGGTTTCCAGCTGAGATATGCATTTTCTACGATAATCTTGGTGATTCTTCTGTGGGAAGTATGCAGAATCACCGAAATCGCAGTTTTCGTGCTATTTAATGCGAAAAAACACGTATTCTGGTGTTTTCAGCACTCCACAGTGCATATGATATGCAGAACCGGCGATATCTTCGTTTTTGTGGGGTTTCCAGCAGAGATATGCATTTTCTACGATCATCTTGGTGATTCTTCTGTGAGTAGTATGCAGAATCACCGAAATCGCAGTTTTCGTGATATTTAATGCGAAAAACACGTATTCTGGTGTTTTCAGCACTGCACAGTGCGTATGATATGCAAAGCCGGTGATATCTACGTTTCCGTGAGGTTTCCAGCAGAGATATGCATTTTCTACGATAATCTTGGTGATTCTTCTGTGGGAAGTATGCAGAATCACCGAAATCACTTGTTTTCGTGCTACTTAATGCGATAAAACACGTATTCTGGAGTTTTCTGCACTCTACAGAGCATTTGATGCTCTGAATTGGCGATATCTTCGTTTCCGTGAGGTTTCCAGCAGAGATATGCATTTTCTACGATAATCTTGGTGATGCTTCTGTGAGAAGTATGCAGAATCACCGAAATCGCAGTTCTCGTGATATATAATGCGAAAAACACGTATTCTGGTGTTCTCAGCACACCACAGTGCGTATGATATGCAGAACATGCAATATCTTCGTTTTCGTGGTGTTTCCAACTGAGATATGCATTTTCTACGATAATCTTGGTGATGCATCTGTGAGAAGTATGCAGAATCACCGAAATCGCAGTTTTCGTGATATTTAATGCGAAAAAACACGTATTCTGGTGTTCTCAGCACTCCACAGTGCGTATGATATGCAGAACATGCAATATCCTCGTTTTCGTGGGGTTTCCAACTAAGACATGCATTTTCTACGTTAATCTTGGTGATTCTTCTGTGAGAAGTATGCAGAATCACCGAAATCGCAGTTTTCGTGCTATTTAATACGAAAAAACACGTATTCTGGTGTATTCAGCACTCCACAGTGCATATGATATGCAGAACCGGCAATATCTTCGTTTTTGTGGGGTTTCCAGCTGAGATATGCATTTTCTACGATCATCTGGGTGATTCTTCTGTGAGAAGTATGCAGAATCACCGAAATCGCAGTTTTCGTGATATTTAATGCGAAAAACACGTATTCTGGTGTTTTCAGCACTGCACAGTGCGTATGATAAGCAGAACGTGCGATATCTTCGTTTTCGTGGTGTTTCCAACTGAGATATCCATTTTCTACGATAATCTTGGTGATGCTTCTGTGAGAAGTATGCAGAATCACCGAAATCGCAGTTTTCGTGCTGTTTAATGCGAAAAACACGTATTCTGGAGTTTTCAGCACTGCACAGTGCGTATGATATGCAAAGCCGGCGATATCTTCGTTTTCGTGAGGTTTCCAACTGAGATATGCATTTTCTACGATAATCTTGGTGATTCTTCTGTGGGAAGTATGCAGAATCACCGACATCGCAGTTTTCGTGCTATTTAATGCGAAAAAACACGTATTCTGGTGTTTTCAGCACTCCACAGTGCATATGATATGCAGAACCGGCGATATCTTCGTTTTTGTGGGGTTTCCAGCAGAGATATGCATTTTCTACGATCATCTTGGTGATTCTTCTGTGAGTAGTATGCAGAATCACCGAAATCGCAGTTTTCGTGATATTTAATGCGAAAAACACGTATTCTGGTGTTTTCAGCACTGCACAGTGCGTATGATATGCAAAGCCGGTGATATCTACGTTTCCGTGAGGTTTCCAGCAGAGATATGCATTTTCTACGATAATCTTGGTGATTCTTCTGTGGGAAGTATGCAGAATCACCGAAATCACTTGTTTTCGTGCTACTTAATGCGATAAAACACGTATTCTGGAGTTTTCTGCACTCTACAGTGCATTTGATGCTCTGAATTGGCGATATCTTCGTTTCCGTGAGGTTTCCAGCAGAGATATGCATTTTCTACGATAATCTTGGTGATTCTTCTGTGGGAAGTATGCAGAATCACCGAAATCACTTGTTTTCGTGCTACATAATGCGATAAAACACGTATTCTGTAGTTTTCTGCACTCTACAGTGCATTTGATGCTCTGAATTGGCGATATCTTCGTTTTCGTGGTGTTTCCAACTGAGAGATGCATTTTCTACGATAATCTTGGTGATGCTTCTGTGAGAAGTATGCAGACTCACCGAAATCGCAGTTTTCGTGCTATTTACTGCGAAAAAACACGTATTCTGGTGTTCTCAGCACTCCACAGTGCGTATGATATGCAGAACAAGCAACATCTTCGTTTTCGTGGGGTTTCCAACTGAGACATGCATTTTCTACGTTAATCTTGGTGATTCTTCTGTGAGAAGTATGCAGAATCACCGAAATCGCAGTTTTCGTGCTATTTAATGCGAAAAAACACGTATTCTGGTGTTTTCAGCACTCCACAGTGCATATGATATGCAGAACTGGCGATATCTTCGTTTTTGTGGGGTTTCCAGCTGAGATATGCATTTTCTACCATCATCTTGGTGATTCTTCTGTGAGAAGTATGCAGAATCTCCGAAATCGCAGTATTCGTGCTACTTAATGCGATAAAACACGTATTCTGGTGTTTTCAGCACTCCACAGTGCGTATGGTGTGCAGAACCGGCAATATCTTCGTTTTCGTGGGGTTTCCAACTGAGATATGCATTTTCTACGATCATCTTGGTGATTCTTCAGTGAGAAGTATGCAGAAACACCGAAATCGCTGTTTTCGTGCCTTTTAACGCGACAAAACACGTATTCTGGAGTTTTCTGCACACCACAGTGCATATGATATGCAGAACCGGCGATATCTTCGTTTTTGTGGGGTTTCCAGCTGAGATATGCATTTTCTACGATCATCTTGGTGATTCTTCTGTGAGAAGTATGCAGAATCACCGAAATTGCAGTTTTCGTGATATTTAATGCGAAAAACACGTATTCTGGAGTTTTCTGCACCCTACAGTGCATTTGATGCTCAGAATCGGCGATATCTTCGTTTTCGTGAGGTTTCCAACTGAGATATGCATTTTCTACGATAATCTTGGTGATTCTTCTGTGAGAAGTATGCAGAAACACCGAAATCGCTGTTTTCGTGCTATTTAACGCGAAAAAACACGTATTCTGGAGTTTTCTGCACTCCACAGTGCATATGATATGCAGAACCGGCGATATCTTCGTTTTTGTGGGGTTTCCAGCTGAGATATGCATTTTCTACGGTAATCTTGGTGATTCTTCTGTGAGAAGTATATAGAATCTCCGAAATCACAGTTTTCGTGCTACTTAATGCGATAGAACACGTATTCTGGTGTTTTCAGCACTGCACAGTGCGTATGATATGCAAAGCCGGCGATATCTACGTTTCCGTGAGGTTTCCAGCTGAGATATGCATTTTCTACGATAATCTTGGTGATTCTTCTGTGGGAAGTATGCAGAATCACCGAAATCACTTGTTTTCGTGCTACTTAATGCGATAAAACACGTATTCTGGAGTTTTCTGCACTCTACAGTGCATTTGATGCTCTGAATTGGCGATATCTTCGTTTCCGTGAGGTTTCCAGCAGAGATATGCATTTTCTACGATAATCTTGGTGATTCTTCTGTGGGAAGTATGCAGAATCACCGAAATCACTTGTTTTCGTGCTACATAATGCGATAAAACACGTATTCTGTAGTTTTCTGCACTCTACAGTGCATTTGATGCTCTGAATTGGCGATATCTTCGTTTTCGTGGTGTTTCCAACTGAGAGATGCATTTTCTACGATAATCTTGGTGATGCTTCTGTGAGAAGTATGCAGACTCACCGAAATCGCAGTTTTCGTGCTATTTACTGCGAAAAAACACGTATTCTGGTGTTCTCAGCACTCCACAGTGCGTATGATATGCAGAACTGGCGATATCTTCGTTTTTGTGGGGTTTCCAGCTGAGATATGCATTTTCTACCATCATCTTGGTGATTCTTCTGTGAGAAGTATGCAGAATCTCCGAAATCGCAGTATTCGTGCTACTTAATGCGATAAAACACGTATTCTGGTGTTTTCAGCACTCCACAGTGCGTATGGTGTGCAGAACCGGCAATATCTTCGTTTTCGTGGGGTTTCCAACTGAGATATGCATTTTCTACGATCATCTTGGTGATTCTTCAGTGAGAAGTATGCAGAAACACCGAAATCGCTGTTTTCGTGCTATTTAACGCGACAAAACACGTATTCTGGAGTTTTCTGCACACCACAGTGCATATGATATGCAGAACCGGCGATATCTTCGTTTTTGTGGGGTTTCCAGCTGAGATATGCATTTTCTACGATCATCTTGGTGATTCTTCTGTGAGAAGTATGCAGAATCACCGAAATTGCAGTTTTCGTGATATTTAATGCGAAAAACACGTATTCTGGAGTTTTCTGCACTCTACAGTGCATTTGATGCTCAGAATCGGCGATATCTTCGTTTTCGTGAGGTTTCCAACTGAGATATGCATTTTCTACGATAATCTTGGTGATTCTTCTGTGAGAAGTATGCAGAAACACCGAAATCACTTGTTTTCGTGCTACTTAATGCGATAAAACACGTATTCTGGAGTTTTCTGCACTCTACAGTGCATTTGATGCTCTGAATTGGCGATATCTTCGTTTTCGTGGTGTTTCCAACTGAGATGTGCATTTTCTACGATAATCTTGGTGATGCTTCTGTGAGAAGTATGCAGAATCACCGAAATCGCAGTTCTCGTGATATATATTGCGAAAAACACGTATTCTGGTGTTCTCAGCACTCCACAGTGCGTATGATATGCAGAACATGCAATATCCTCGTTTTCGTGGGGTTTCCAACTAAGACATGCATTTTCTACGTTAATCTTGGTGATTCTTCTGTGAGAAGTATGCAGAATCACCGAAATCGCAGTTTTCGTGCTATTTAATGCGAAAAAACACGTATTCTGGTGTTTTCAGCACTCCACAGTGCATATGATATGCAGAACCGGTAATATCTTCGTTTTTGTGGGGTTTCCACCTGAGATATGCATTTTCTACGATCATCTTGGTGATTCTTCTGTGAGAAGTATGCAGAATCACCGAAATCGCAGTTTTCGTGATATTTAATGCGAAAAACACGTATTCTGGTGTTTTCAGCACTGCACAGTACGTATGATATGCAAAGCCGGCGATATCTACGTTTCCGTGAGGTTTCCAGCTGAGATATGCATTTTCTACGATAATCTTGGTGATTCTTCCGTGGGAAGTATGCAGAATCACCGAAATCACTTGTTTTCGTGCTACTTAATGCGATAAAACACGTATTCTGGAGTTTTCTGCACTCCACAGTGCATATGATATGCAGAACCGGCGATATCTTCGTTTTTGTGGGGTTTCCAGCTGAGATATGCATTTTCTACGGTAATCTTGGTGATTCTTCTGTGAGAAGTATATAGAATCTCCGAAATCACAGTTTTCGTGCTACTTAATGCGATAAAACACGTATTCTGGTGTTTTCAGCACTGCACAGTGCGTATGATATGCAAAGCCGGCGATATCTACGTTTCCGTGAGGTTTCCAGCTGAGATATGCATTTTCTACGATAATCTTGGTGATTATTCTGTGGGAAGTATGCAGAATCACCGAAATCGCAGTTTTCGTGCTATTTAATGCGAAAAAACACGTATTCTGGTGTTTTCAGCACTCCACAGTGCATATGATATGCAGAACCGGCGATATCTTCGTTTTTGTGGGGTTTCCAGCAGAGATATGCATTTTCTACGATCATCTTGGTGATTCTTCTGTGAGTAGTATGCAGAATCACCGAAATCGCAGTTTTCGTGATATTTAATGCGAAAAACACGTATTCTGGTGTTTTCAGCACTGCACAGTGCGTATGATATGCAAAGCCGGTGATATCTACGTTTCCGTGAGGTTTCCAGCAGAGATATGCATTTTCTACGATAATCTTGGTGATTCTTCTGTGGGAAGTATGCAGAATCACCGAAATCACTTGTTTTCGTGCTACTTAATGCGATAAAACACGTATTCTGGAGTTTTCTGCACTCTACAGTGCATTTGATGCTCTGAATTGGCGATATCTTCGTTTCCGTGAGGTTTCCAGCAGAGATATGCATTTTCTACGATAATCTTGGTGATTCTTCTGTGGGAAGTATGCAGAATCACCGAAATCACTTGTTTTCGTGCTACATAATGCGATAAAACACGTATTCTGGAGTTTTCTGCACTCTACAGTGCATTTGATGCTCTGAATTGGCGATATCTTCGTTTTCGTGGTGTTTCCAACTGAGAGATGCATTTTCTACGATAATCTTGGTGATGCTTCTGTGAGAAGTATGCAGACTCACCGAAATCGCAGTTTTCGTGCTATTTACTGCGAAAAAACACGTATTCTGGTGTTCTCAGCACTCCACAGTGCGTATGATATGCAGAACTGGCAATATCTTCGTTTTTGTGGGGTTTCCAGCGGAGATATGCATTTTCTACGGTAATCTTGGTGATTCTTCTGTGAGAAGTATATAGAATCTCCTAAATCGCAGTTTTCGTGCTACTTAATGCGATAAAACACGTATTCTGGTGTTCTCAGCACTCCACAGTGCGTATGATATGCAGAACAAGCAATATCTTCGTTTTCGTGGGGTTTCCAACTGAGACATGCATTTTCTACGTTAATCTTGGTGATTCTTCTGTGAAAAGTATGCAGAATCACCGAAATCGCAGTTTTCGTGCTATTTAATGCGAAAAAACACGTATTCTGGTGTTTTCAGCACTCCACAGTGCATATGATATGCAGAACTGGCGATATCTTCGTTTTTGTGGGGTTTCCAGCTGAGATATGCATTTTCTACCATCATCTTGGTGATTCTTCTGTGAGAAGTATGCAGAATCTCCGAAATCGCAGTTTTCGTGCTACTTAATGCGATAAAACACGTATTCTGGTGTTTTCAGCACTCCACAGTGCGTATGGTGTGCAGAACCGGCAATATCTTCGTTTTCGTGGGGTTTCCAACTGAGATATGCATTTTCTACGATCATCTTGGTGATTCTTCAGTGAGAAGTATGCAGAAACACCGAAATCGCTGTTTTCGTGCTATTTAACGCGACAAAACACGTATTCTGGAGTTTTCTGCACACCACAGTGCATATGATATGCAGAACCGGCGATATCTTCGTTTTTGTGGGGTTTCCAGCTGAGATATGCATTTTCTACGATCATCTTGGTGATTCTTCTGTGAGAAGTATGCAGAATCACCGAAATTGCAGTTTTCGTGATATTTAATGCGAAAAACACGTATTCTGGAGTTTTCTGCACTCTACAGTGCATTTGATGCTCAGAATCGGCGATATCTTCGTTTTCGTGGTGTTTCCAACTGAGACATGCATTTTCTACGTTAATCTTGGTGATTCTTTGGTGAGAGGTATGCAGAATCACCGAAATCGCAGTTTTCGTGCTATTTAATGCGAAAAAACACGTATTATTGATTTTTTCAGCACTCCACAGTGCATATGATATGCAGAACCGGCGATATCTCCGTTTTTGTGGGGTTTCCAGCTGCGGTATGCATTTTCTACGATCATCTTGGTGATTCTTCTGTGAGAAGTATGCAGAATCACCGAAATCGCAGTTTTCGTGATATTTAATGCGAAAAGCACGTATTCTGGTGTTTTCAGCACTGCACAGTGCGTATGATATGCAAAGCCGGCGATATCTTCGTTTTCGTGAGGTTTCCAACTGAGATATGCATTTTCTACGATAATCTTGGTGATTCTTCTGTGAGAAGTATGCAGAAACACCGAAATCGCTGTTTTCGTGCTATTTAACGCGAAAAAACACGTATTCTGGAGTTTTCTGCACTCCACAGTGCATATGATATGCAGAACCGGCGATATCTTCGTTTTTGTGGGGTTTCCAGCTGAGATATGCATTTTCTACGGTAATCTTGGTGATTCTTCTGTGAGAAGTATATAGAATCTCCAAAATCACAGTTTTCGTGCTACTTAATGCGATAAAACACGTATTCTGGTGTTTTCAGCACTGCACAGTGCGTATGATATGCAAAGCCGGCGATATCTACGTTTCCGTGAGGTTTCCAGCTGAGATATGCATTTTCTACGATAATCTTGGTGATTCTTCTGTGGGAAGTATGCAGAATCACCGAAATCACTTGTTTTCGTGCTACTTAATGCGATAAAACACGTATTCTGGAGTTTTCTGCACTCTACAGTGCATTTGATGCTCTGAATTGGCGATATCTTCGTTTCCGTGAGGTTTCCAGCAGAGATATGCATTTTCTACGATAATCTTGGTGATTCTTCTGTGGGAAGTATGCAGAATCACCGAAATCACTTGTTTTCGTGCTACATAATGCGATAAAACACGTATTCTGGAGTTTTCTGCACTCTACAGTGCATTTGATGCTCTGAATTGGCGATATCTTCGTTTTCGTGGTGTTTCCAACTGAGAGATGCATTTTCTACGATAATCTTGGTGATGCTTCTGTGAGAAGTATGCAGACTCACCGAAATCGCAGTTTTCGTGCTATTTACTGCGAAAAAACACGTATTCTGGTGTTTTCAGCACTCCACAGTGCATATGATATGCAGAACTGGCGATATCTTCGTTTTTGTGGGGTTTCCAGCTGAGATATGCATTTTCTACCATCATCTTGGTGATTCTTCTGTGAGAAGTATGCAGAATCTCCGAAATCGCAGTTTTCGTGCTACTTAATGCGATAAAACACGTATTCTGGTGTTTTCAGCACTCCACAGTGCGTATGGTGTGCAAAACCGGCAATATCTTCGTTTTCGTGGGGTTTCCAACTGAGATATGCATTTTCTACGATCATCTTGGTGATTCTTCAGTGAGAAGTATGCAGAAACACCGAAATCGCTGTTTTCGTGCTATTTAACGCGACAAAACACGTATTCTGGAGTTTTCTGCACACCACAGTGCATATGATATGCAGAACCGGCGATATCTACGTTTTTGTGGGGTTTCCAGCTGAGATATGCATTTTCTACGGTAATCTTGGTGATTCTTCTGTGAGAAGTATATAGAATCTCCTAAATCGCAGTTTTCGTGCTACTTAATGCGATAAAACACGTATTCTGGTGTTCTCAGCACTCCACAGTGCGTATGATATGCAGAACATGCAATATCTTCGTTTTCGTGGGGTTTCCAACTGAGATATGCATTTTCTACGATCATCTTGGTGATTCTTCTGTGAGAAGTATGCAGAATCACCGAAATCGCAGTTTTCGTGATATTTAATGCGAAAAACACGTATTCTGGTGTTTTCAGCACTGCACAGTGCGTATGATATGCAAAGCCGTCGATATCTACGTTTCCGTGAGATTTCCAGCTGAGATATGCATTTTCTACGATAATCTTGGTGATTCTTCTGTGGGAAGTATGCAGAATCACCGAAATCACTTGTTTTCGTGCTACTTAATGCGATAAAACACGTATTCTGGAGTTTTCTGCACTCCACAGTGCGTATGATATGCAGAACATGCAATATCTTCGTTTTCGTGGGGTTTCCAACAGATATATGCATTTTCTACGATCATCATGGTGATTCTTCGGTGAGAAGTATGCAGAATCACCGAAATCAATTGTTTTCGTGCTACTTAATGCGGTAAAACACGTATTCTGGTGTTTTCAGCACTCCACAGTGCGTATGATAAGCAGAACGTGCGATATCTTCGTTTTCGTGGTGTTTCCAACTGAGATATGCATTTTCTACGATAATCTTGGTGATGCTTCTGTGAGCAGTATGCAGAATCACCGAAATCGCAGTTTTCGTGGTATTTAATGCGATAAAACACGTATTCTGGTGTTTTCAGCACTCCACAGTGCATATGATATGCAGAACCGGCGATATCTTCGTTTTTGTGGGGTTTCCAGCGGAGATATGCATTTTCTACGATCATCTTGGTGATTCTTCTGTGAGAAGTATGCAGAATCACCGAAATCACTTGTTTTCGTGCTACTTAATGCGATAAAACACGTATTCTGGAGTTTTCTGCACTCTACAGTGCATTTGATGCTCAGAATCGGCGATATCTTCGTTTTCGTGGTGTTTCCAACTGAGATATGCATTTTCTACGATAATCTTGGTGATGCTTCTGTGAGAAGAATGCAGAATCACCGAAATCGCTGTTTTCGTGCTATTTAACGCGAAAAAACACGTATTCTGGAGTTTTCTGCACTCCACAGTGCATATGATATGCAGAACCGGCGATATCTTCGTTTTTGTGGGGTTTCCAGCTGAGATATGCATTTTCTACGGTAATCTTGGTGATTCTTCTGTGAGAAGTATATAGAATCTCCAAAATCACAGTTTTCGTGCTACTTAATGCGATAAAACACGTATTCTGGTGTTTTCAGCACTGCACAGTGCGTATGATATGCAAAGCCGGCGATATCTACGTTTCCGTGAGGTTTCCAGCTGAGATATGCATTTTCTACGATAATCTTGGTGATTCTTCTGTGGGAAGTATGCAGAATCACCGAAATCACTTGTTTTCGTGCTACTTAATGCGATAAAACACGTATTCTGGAGTTTTCTGCACTCTACAGTGCATTTGATGCTCTGAATTGGCGATATCTTCGTTTCCGTGAGGTTTCCAGCAGAGATATGCATTTTCTACGATAATCTTGGTGATTCTTCTGTGGGAAGTATGCAGAATCACCGAAATCACTTGTTTTCGTGCTACATAATGCGATAAAACACGTATTCTGGAGTTTTCTGCACTCTACAGTGCATTTGATGCTCTGAATTGGCGATATCTTCGTTTTCGTGGTGTTTCCAACTGAGAGATGCATTTTCTACGATAATCTTGGTGATGCTTCTGTGAGAAGTATGCAGACTCACCGAAATCGCAGTTTTCGTGCTATTTACTGCGAAAAAACACGTATTCTGGTGTTTTCAGCACTCCACAGTGCATATGATATGCAGAACTGGCGATATCTTCGTTTTTGTGGGGTTTCCAGCTGAGATATGCATTTTCTACCATCATCTTGGTGATTCTTCTGTGAGAAGTATGCAGAATCTCCGAAATCGCAGTTTTCGTGCTACTTAATGCGATAAAACACGTATTCTGGTGTTTTCAGCACTCCACAGTGCGTATGGTGTGCAGAACCGGCAATATCTTCGTTTTCGTGGGGTTTCCAACTGAGATATGCATTTTCTACGATCATCTTGGTGATTCTTCAGTGAGAAGTATGCAGAAACACCGAAATCGCTGTTTTCGTGCTATTTAACGCGACAAAACACGTATTCTGGAGTTTTCTGCACACCACAGTGCATATGATATGCAGAACCGGCGATATCTACGTTTTTGTGGGGTTTCCAGCTGAGATATGCATTTTCTACGGTAATCTTGGTGATTCTTCTGTGAGAAGTATATAGAATCTCCTAAATCGCAGTTTTCGTGCTACTTAATGCGATAAAACACGTATTCTGGTGTTCTCAGCACTCCACAGTGCGTATGATATGCAGAACATGCAATATCTTCGTTTTCGTGGGGTTTCCAACTGAGATATGCATTTTCTACGATCATCTTGGTGATTCTTCTGTGAGAAGTATGCAGAATCACCGAAATCGCAGTTTTCGTGATATTTAATGCGAAAAACACGTATTCTGGTGTTTTCAGCACTGCACAGTGCGTATGATATGCAAAGCCGTCGATATCTACGTTTCCGTGAGATTTCCAGCTGAGATATGCATTTTCTACGATAATCTTGGTGATTCTTCTGTGGGAAGTATGCAGAATCACCGAAATCACTTGTTTTCGTGCTACTTAATGCGATAAAACACGTATTCTGGAGTTTTCTGCACTCCACAGTGCGTATGATATGCAGAACATGCAATATCTTCGTTTTCGTGGGGTTTCCAACAGATATATGCATTTTCTACGATCATCATGGTGATTCTTCGGTGAGAAGTATGCAGAATCACCGAAATCAATTGTTTTCGTGCTACTTAATGCGGTAAAACACGTATTCTGGTGTTTTCAGCACTCCACAGTGCGTATGATAAGCAGAACGTGCGATATCTTCGTTTTCGTGGTGTTTCCAACTGAGATATGCATTTTCTACGATAATCTTGGTGATGCTTCTGTGAGCAGTATGCAGAATCACCGAAATCGCAGTTTTCGTGGTATTTAATGCGATAAAACACGTATTCTGGTGTTTTCAGCACTCCACAGTGCATATGATATGCAGAACCGGCGATATCTTCGTTTTTGTGGGGTTTCCAGCGGAGATATGCATTTTCTACGATCATCTTGGTGATTCTTCTGTGAGAAGTATGCAGAATCACCGAAATCACTTGTTTTCGCGCTACTTAATGCGATAAAACACGTATTCTGGAGTTTTCTGCACTCTACAGTGCATTTGATGCTCAGAATCGGCGATATCTTCGTTTTCGTGGTGTTTCCAACTGAGATATGCATTTTCTACGATAATCTTGGTGATGCTTCTGTGAGAAGAATGCAGAATCACCGAAATCGCAGTTTTCGAGCTATTTAATGTGAAAAAACACGTATTCTGGTGTTTTCAGCACTCCACAGTGCATATGATATGCAGAACTGGCGATATCTTCGTTTTTGTGGGGTTTCCAGCTGAGATATGCATTTTCTACGATAATCTTGGTGATTCTTCTGTGGGAAGTATGCAGAATCACCGAAATCACTTGTTTTCGTGCTACTTAATGCGATAAAACACGTATTCTGGAGTTTTCTGCACTCTACAGTGCATTTGATGCTCTGAATTGGCGATATCTTCGTTTCCGTGAGGTTTCCAGCAGAGATATGCATTTTCTACGATAATCTTGGTGATTCTTCTGTGGGAAGTATGCAGAATCACCGAAATCACTTGTTTTCGTGCTACATAATGCGATAAAACACGTATTCTGGAGTTTTCTGCACTCTACAGTGCATTTGATGCTCTGAATTGGCGATATCTTCGTTTCCGTGAGGTTTCCAGCAGAGATATGCATTTTCTACGATAATCTTGGTGATTCTTCTGTGGGAAGTATGCAGAATCACCGAAATCACTTGTTTTCGTGCTACTTATTGCGATAAAACACGTATTCTGGAGTTTTCTGCACTCTACAGTGCATTTGATGCTCAGAATCGGCGATATCTTCGTTTTCGTGGTGTTTCCAACTGAGATATGCATTTTCTACGATAATCTTGGTGATGCTTCTGTGAGAAGTATGCAGAATCACCGAAATCGCAGTTTTCGTGCTATTTAATGCGAAAAAACACGTATTCTGGTGTTTTCAGCACTCCACAGTGCATATGATATGCAGTACCGGCGATATCTTCGTTTTTGTGGGGTTTCCAGCGGAGATATGCATTTTCTACGATCATCTTGGTGATTCTTCTGTGAGAAGTATGCAGAATCACCGAAATCACTTGTTTTCGTGCTACTTAATGCGATAAAACACGTATTCTGGAGTTTTCTGCACTCTACAGTGCATTTGATGCTCAGAATCGGCGATATCTTCGTTTTTGTGGGGTTTCCAGCTGAGATATGCATTTTCTACGGTAATCTTGGTGATTCTTCTGTGAGAAGTATATAGAATCTCCGAAATCACAGTTTTCGTGCTACTTAATGCGATAAAACACGTATTCTGGTGTTTTCAGCACTGCACAGTGCGTATGATATGCAAAGCCGGCGATATCTACGTTTCCGTGAGGTTTCCAGCTGAGATATGCATTTTCTACGATAATCTTGGTGATTCTTCTGTGGGAAGTATGCAGAATCACCGAAATCACTTGTTTTCGTGCTACTTAATGCGATAAAACACGTATTCTGGAGTTTTCTGCACTCTACAGTGCATTTGATGCTCTGAATTGGCGATATCTTCGTTTTCGTGGTGTTTCCAACTGAGAGATGCATTTTCTACGATAATCTTGGTGATGCTTCTGTGAGAAGTATGCAGACTCACCGAAATCGCAGTTTTCGTGCTATTTACTGCGAAAAAACACGTATTCTGGTGTTTTCAGCACTCCACAGTGCATATGATATGCAGAACTGGCGATATCTTCGTTTTTGTGGGGTTTCCAGCTGAGATATGCATTTTCTACCATCATCTTGGTGATTCTTCTGTGAGAAGTATGCAGAATCTCCGAAATCGCAGTTTTCGTGCTACTTAATGCGATAAAACACGTATTCTGGTGTTTTCAGCACTCCACAGTGCGTATGGTGTGCAGAACCGGCAATATCTTCGTTTTCGTGGGGTTTCCAACTGAGATATGCATTTTCTACGATCATCTTGGTGATTCTTCAGTGAGAAGTATGCAGAAACACCGAAATCGCTGTTTTCGTGCTATTTAACGCGACAAAACACGTATTCTGGAGTTTTCTGCACACCACAGTGCATATGATATGCAGAACCGGCGATATCTACGTTTTTGTGGGGTTTCCAGCTGAGATATGCATTTTCTACGGTAATCTTGGTGATTCTTCTGTGAGAAGTATATAGAATCTCCTAAATCGCAGTTTTCGTGCTACTTAATGCGATAAAACACGTATTCTGGTGTTCTCAGCACTCCACAGTGCGTATGATATGCAGAACATGCAATATCTTCGTTTTCGTGGGGTTTCCAACTGAGACATGCATTTTCTACGTTAATCTTGGTGATTCTTCTGTGAGAAGTATGCAGAATCACCGAAATCGCAGTTTTCGTGCTATTTAATGCGAAAAAACACGTATTCTGGTGTTTTCAGCACTCCACAGTGCATATGATATGCAGAACCGGCGATATCTTCGTTTTTGTGGGGTTTCCAGCTGAGATATGCATTTTCTACGATCATCTTGGTGATTCTTCTGTGAGAAGTATGCAGAATCACCGAAATCGCAGTTTTCGTGATATTTAATGCGAAAAACACGTATTCTGGTGTTTTCAGCACTGCACAGTGCGTATGATATGCAAAGCCGTCGATATCTACGTTTCCGTGAGGTTTCCAGCTGAGATATGCATTTTCTACGATAATCTTGGTGATTCTTCTGTGGGAAGTATGCAGAATCACCGAAATCACTTGTTTTCGTGCTACTTAATGCGATAAAACACGTATTCTGGAGTTTTCTGCACTCCACAGTGCGTATGATATGCAGAACATGCAATATCTTCGTTTTCGTGGGGTTTCCAACTGATATATGCATTTTCTACGATCATCATGGTGATTCTTCGGTGAGAAGTATGCAGAATCACCGAAATCACTTGTTTTCGTGCTACTTAATGCGATAAAACACGTATTCTGGAGTTTTCTGCACTCTACAGTGCATTTGATGCTCAGAATCGGCGATATCTTCGTTTTCGTGGTGTTTCCAACTGAGATATGCATTTTCTACGATAATCTTGGTGATGCTTCTGTGAGAAGAATGCAGAATCACCGAAATCGCAGTTTTCGAGCTATTTAATGTGAAAAAACACGTATTCTGGTGTTTTCAGCACTCCACAGTGCATATGATATGCAGAACTGGCGATATCTTCGTTTTTGTGGGGTTTCCAGCTGAGATATGCATTTTCTACGATAATCTTGGTGATTCTTCTGTGGGAAGTATGCAGAATCACCGAAATCACTTGTTTTCGTGCTACTTAATGCGATAAAACACGTATTCTGGAGTTTTCTGCACTCTACAGTGCATTTGATGCTCTGAATTGGCGATATCTTCGTTTCCGTGAGGTTTCCAGCAGAGATATGCATTTTCTACGATAATCTTGGTGATTCTTCTGTGGGAAGTATGCAGAATCACCGAAATCACTTGTTTTCGTGCTACATAATGCGATAAAACACGTATTCTGGAGTTTTCTGCACTCTACAGTGCATTTGATGCTCTGAATTGGCGATATCTTCGTTTCCGTGAGGTTTCCAGCAGAGATATGCATTTTCTACGATAATCTTGGTGATTCTTCTGTGGGAAGTATGCAGAATCACCGAAATCACTTGTTTTCGTGCTACTTATTGCGATAAAACACGTATTCTGGAGTTTTCTGCACTCTACAGTGCATTTGATGCTCAGAATCGGCGATATCTTCGTTTTCGTGGTGTTTCCAACTGAGATATGCATTTTCTACGATAATCTTGGTGATGCTTCTGTGAGAAGTATGCAGAATCACCGAAATCGCAGTTTTCGTGCTATTTAATGCGAAAAAACACGTATTCTGGTGTTTTCAGCACTCCACAGTGCATATGATATGCAGTACCGGCGATATCTTCGTTTTTGTGGGGTTTCCAGCGGAGATATGCATTTTCTACGATCATCTTGGTGATTCTTCTGTGAGAAGTATGCAGAATCACCGAAATCACTTGTTTTCGTGCTACTTAATGCGATAAAACACGTATTCTGGAGTTTTCTGCACTCTACAGTGCATTTGATGCTCAGAATCGGCGATATCTTCGTTTTTGTGGGGTTTCCAGCTGAGATATGCATTTTCTACGGTAATCTTGGTGATTCTTCTGTGAGAAGTATATAGAATCTCCGAAATCACAGTTTTCGTGCTACTTAATGCGATAAAACACGTATTCTGGTGTTTTCAGCACTGCACAGTGCGTATGATATGCAAAGCCGGCGATATCTACGTTTCCGTGAGGTTTCCAGCTGAGATATGCATTTTCTACGATAATCTTGGTGATTCTTCTGTGGGAAGTATGCAGAATCACCGAAATCACTTGTTTTCGTGCTACTTAATGCGATAAAACACGTATTCTGGAGTTTTCTGCACTCTACAGTGCATTTGATGCTCTGAATTGGCGATATCTTCGTTTCCGTGAGGTTTCCAGCAGAGATATGCATTTTCTACGATAATCTTGGTGATTCTTCTGTGGGAAGTATGCAGAATCACCGAAATCACTTGTTTTCGTGCTACATAATGCGATAAAACACGTATTCTGGAGTTTTCTGCACTCTACAGTGCATTTGATGCTCTGAATTGGCGATATCTTCGTTTTCGTGGTGTTTCCAACTGAGAGATGCATTTTCTACGATAATCTTGGTGATGCTTCTGTGAGAAGTATGCAGACTCACCGAAATCGCAGTTTTCGTGCTATTTACTGCGAAAAAACACGTATTCTGGTGTTTTCAGCACTCCACAGTGCATATGATATGCAGAACTGGCGATATCTTCGTTTTTGTGGGGTTTCCAGCTGAGATATGCATTTTCTACCATCATCTTGGTGATTCTTCTGTGAGAAGTATGCAGAATCTCCGAAATCGCAGTTTTCGTGCTACTTAATGCGATAAAACACGTATTCTGGTGTTTTCAGCACTCCACAGTGCGTATGGTGTGCAGAACCGGCAATATCTTCGTTTTCGTGGGGTTTCCAACTGAGATATGCATTTTCTACGATCATCTTGGTGATTCTTCAGTGAGAAGTATGCAGAAACACCGAAATCGCTGTTTTCGTGCTATTTAACGCGACAAAACACGTATTCTGGAGTTTTCTGCACACCACAGTGCATATGATATGCAGAACCGGCGATATCTACGTTTTTGTGGGGTTTCCAGCTGAGATATGCATTTTCTACGGTAATCTTGGTGATTCTTCTGTGAGAAGTATATAGAATCTCCTAAATCGCAGTTTTCGTGCTACTTAATGCGATAAAACACGTATTCTGGTGTTCTCAGCACTCCACAGTGCGTATGATATGCAGAACATGCAATATCTTCGTTTTCGTGGGGTTTCCAACTGAGACATGCATTTTCTACGTTAATCTTGGTGATTCTTCTGTGAGAAGTATGCAGAATCACCGAAATCGCAGTTTTCGTGCTATTTAATACGAAAAAACGCGTATTCTGGTGTTTTCAGCACTCCACAGTGCATATGATATGCAGAACCGGCGATATCTTCGTTTTTGTGGGGTTTCCAGCTGAGATATGCATTTTCTACGATCATCTTGGTGATTCTTCTGTGAGAAGTATGCAGAATCACCGAAATCGCAGTTTTCGTGATATTTAATGCGAAAAACACGTATTCTGGTGTTTTCAGCACTGCACAGTGCGTATGATATGCAAAGCCGTCGATATCTACGTTTCCGTGAGGTTTCCAGCTGAGATATGCATTTTCTACGATAATCTTGGTGATTCTTCTGTGGGAAGTATGCAGAATCACCGAAATCACTTGTTTTCGTGCTACTTAATGCGATAAAACACGTATTCTGGAGTTTTCTGCACTCCACAGTGCGTATGATATGCAGAACATGCAATATCTTCGTTTTCTTGGGGTTTCCAACTGATATATGCATTTTCTACGATCATCATGGTGATTCTTCGGTGAGAAGTATGCAGAATCACCGAAATCAATTGTTTTCGTGCTACTTAATGCGGTAAAACACGTATTCTGGTGTTTTCAGCACTCCACAGTGCGTATGATAAGCAGAACGTGCGATATCTTCGTTTTCGTGGTGTTTCCAACTGAGATATGCATTTTCTACGATAATCTTGGTGATGCTTCTGTGAGCAGTATGCAGAATCACCGAAATCGCAGTTTTCGTGGTATTTAATGCGAAAAAACACGTATTCTGGTGTTTTCAGCACTCCACAGTGCATATGATATGCAGAACCGGCGATATCTTCGTTTTTGTGGGGTTTCCAGCGGAGATATGCATTTTCTACGATCATCTTGGTGATTCTTCTGTGAGAAGTATGCAGAATCACCGAAATCACTTGTTTTCGTGCTACTTAATGCGATAAAACACGTATTCTGGAGTTTTCTGCACTCTACAGTGCATTTGATGCTCAGAATCGGCGATATCTTCGTTTTCGTGGTGTTTCCAACTGAGATATGCATTTTCTACGATAATCTTGGTGATGCTTCTATGAGAAGAATGCAGAATCACCGAAATCGCAGTATTCGAGCTATTTAATGTGAAAAAACACGTATTCTGGTGTTTTCAGCACTCCACAGTGCATATGATATGCAGAACTGGCGATATCTTCGTTTTTGTGGGGTTTCCAGCTGAGATATGCATTTTCTACGATAATCTTGGTGATTCTTCTGTGAGAAGTATGCAGAATCACCGAAATCACTTGTTTTCGTGCTACTTAATGCGATAAAACACGTATTCTGGAGTTTTCTGCACTCTACAGTGCATTTGATGCTCTGAATTGGCGATATCTTCGTTTCCGTGAGGTTTCCAGCAGAGATATGCATTTTCTACGATAATCTTGGTGATTCTTCTGTGGGAAGTATGCAGAATCACCGAAATCACTTGTTTTCGTGCTACATAATGCGATAAAACACGTATTCTGGAGTTTTCTGCACTCTACAGTGCATTTGATGCTCTGAATTGTCGATATCTTCGTTTCCGTGAGGTTTCCAGCAGAGATATGCATTTTCTACGATAATCTTGGTGATTCTTCTGTGGGAAGTATGCAGAATCACCGAAATCACTTGTTTTCGTGCTACTTAATGCGATAAAACACGTATTCTGGAGTTTTCTGCACTCTACAGTGCATTTGATGCTCAGAATCGGCGATATCTTCGTTTTCGTGGTGTTTCCAACTGAGATATGCATTTTCTACGATAATCTTGGTGATGCTTCTGTGAGAAGTATGCAGAATCACCGAAATCGCAGTTTTCGTGCTATTTAATGCGAAAAAACACGTATTCTGGTGTTTTCAGCACTCCACAGTGCATATGATATGCAGTACCGGCGATATCTTCGTTTTTGTGGGGTTTCCAGCGGAGATATGCATTTTCTACGATCATCTTGGTGATTCTTCTGTGAGAAGTATGCAGAATCACCGAAATCACTTGTTTTCGTGCTACTTAATGCGATAAAACACGTATTCTGGAGTTTTCTGCACTCTACAGTGCATTTGATGCTCAGAATCGGCGATATCTTCGTTTTTGTGGGGTTTCCAGCTGAGATATGCATTTTCTACGGTAATCTTGGTGATTCTTCTGTGAGAAGTATATAGAATCTCCGAAATCACAGTTTTCGTGCTACTTAATGCGATAAAACACGTATTCTGGTGTTTTCAGCACTGCACAGTGCGTATGATGTGCAAAGCCGGCGATATCTACGTTTCCGTGAGGTTTCCAGCTGAGATATGCATTTTCTACGATAATCTTGGTGATTCTTCTGTGGGAAGTATGCAGAATCACCGAAATCACTTGTTTTCGTGCTACTTAATGCGATAAAACACGTATTCTGGAGTTTTCTGCACTCTACAGTGCATTTGATGCTCTGAATTGGCGATATCTTCGTTTCCGTGAGGTTTCCAGCAGAGATATGCATTTTCTACGATAATCTTGGTGATTCTTCTGTGGGAAGTATGCAGAATCACCGAAATCACTTGTTTTCGTGCTACATAATGCGATAAAACACGTATTCTGGAGTTTTCTGCACTCTACAGAGTGCATTTGATGCTCTGAATTGGCGATATCTTCGTTTTCGTGGTGTTTCCAACTGAGAGATGCATTTTCTACGATAATCTTGGTGATGCTTCTGTGAGAAGTATGCAGACTCACCGAAATCGCAGTTTTCGTGCTATTTACTGCGAAAAAACACGTATTCTGGTGTTTTCAGCACTCCACAGTGCATATGATATGCAGAACTGGCGATATCTTCGTTTTTGTGGGGTTTCCAGCTGAGATATGCATTTTCTACCATCATCTTGGTGATTCTTCTGTGAGAAGTATGCAGAATCTCCGAAATCGCAGTTTTCGTGCTACTTAATGCGATAAAACACGTATTCTGGTGTTTTCAGCACTCCACAGTGCGTATGGTGTGCAGAACCGGCAATATCTTCGTTTTCGTGGGGTTTCCAACTGAGATATGCATTTTCTACGATCATCTTGGTGATTCTTCAGTGAGAAGTATGCAGAAACACCGAAATCGCTGTTTTCGTGCTATTTAACGCGACAAAACACGTATTCTGGAGTTTTCTGCACACCACAGTGCATATGATATGCAGAACCGGCGATATCTACGTTTTTGTGGGGTTTCCAGCTGAGATATGCATTTTCTACGGTAATCTTGGTGATTCTTCTGTGAGAAGTATATAGAATCTCCTAAATCGCAGTTTTCGTGCTACTTAATGCGATAAAACACGTATTCTGGTGTTCTCAGCACTCCACAGTGCGTATGATATGCAGAACATGCAATATCTTCGTTTTCGTGGGGTTTCCAACTGAGACATGCATTTTCTACGTTAATCTTGGTGATTCTTCTGTGAGAAGTATGCAGAATCACCGAAATCGCAGTTTTCGTGCTATTTAATGCGAAAAAACACGTATTCTGGTGTTTTCAGCACTCCACAGTGCATATGATATGCAGAACCGGCGATATCTTCGTTTTTGTGGGGTTTCCAGCTGAGATATGCATTTTCTACGATCATCTTGGTGATTCTTCTGTGAGAAGTATGCAGAATCACCGAAATCGCAGTTTTCGTGATATTTAATGCGAAAAACACGTATTCTGGTGTTTTCAGCACTGCACAGTGCGTATGATATGCAAAGCCGTCGATATCTACGTTTCCGTGAGGTTTCCAGCTGAGATATGCATTTTCTACGATAATCTTGGTGATTCTTCTGTGGGAAGTATGCAGAATCACCGAAATCACTTGTTTTCGTGCTACTTAATGCGATAAAACACGTATTCTGGAGTTTTCTGCACTCCACAGTGCGTATGATATGCAGAACATGCAATATCTTCGTTTTCGTGGGGTTTCCAACTGATATATGCATTTTCTACGATCATCATGGTGATTCTTCGGTGAGAAGTATGCAGAATCACCGAAATCAATTGTTTTCGTGCTACTTAATGCGGTAAAACACGTATTCTGGTGTTTTCAGCACTCCACAGTGCGTATGATAAGCAGAACGTGCGATATCTTCGTTTTCGTGGTGTTTCCAACTGAGATATGCATTTTCTACGATAATCTTGGTGATGCTTCTGTGAGCAGTATGCAGAATCACCGAAATCGCAGTTTTCGTGGTATTTAATGCGAAAAAACACGTATTCTGGTGTTTTCAGCACTCCACAGTGCATATGATATGCAGAACCGGCGATATCTTCGTTTTTGTGGGGTTTCCAGCGGAGATATGCATTTTCTACGATCATCTTGGTGATTCTTCTGTGAGAAGTATGCAGAATCACCGAAATCACTTGTTTTCGTGCTACTTAATGCGATAAAACACGTATTCTGGAGTTTTCTGCACTCTACAGTGCATTTGATGCTCAGAATCGGCGATATCTTCGTTTTCGTGGTGTTTCCAACTGAGATATGCATTTTCTACGATAATCTTGGTGATGCTTCTGTGAGAAGTATGCAGAATCACCGAAATCGCAGTTTTCGTGCTATTTAATGCGAAAAAACACGTATTCTGGTGTTTTCAGCACTCCACAGTGCATATGATATGCAGTACCGGCGATATCTTCGTTTTTGTGGGGTTTCCAGCGGAGATATGCATTTTCTACGATCATCTTGGTGATTCTTCTGTGAGAAGTATGCAGAATCACCGAAATCACTTGTTTTCGTGCTACTTAATGCGATAAAACACGTATTCTGGAGTTTTCTGCACTCTACAGTGCATTTGATGCTCAGAATCGGCGATATCTTCGTTTTTGTGGGGTTTCCAGCTGAGATATGCATTTTCTACGGTAATCTTGGTGATTCTTCTGTGAGAAGTATATAGAATCTCCGAAATCACAGTTTTCGTGCTACTTAATGCGATAAAACACGTATTCTGGTGTTTTCAGCACTGCACAGTGCGTATGATATGCAAAGCCGGCGATATCTACGTTTCCGTGAGGTTTCCAGCTGAGATATGCATTTTCTACGATAATCTTGGTGATTCTTCTGTGGGAAGTATGCAGAATCACCGAAATCACTTGTTTTCGTGCTACATAATGCGATAAAACACGTATTCTGGAGTTTTCTGCACTCTACAGTGCATTTGATGCTCTGAATTGGCGATATCTTCGTTTTCGTGGTGTTTCCAACTGAGAGATGCATTTTCTACGATAATCTTGGTGATTCTTCTGTGGGAAGTATGCAGAATCACCGAAATCACTTGTTTTCGTGCTACATAATGCGATAAAACACGTATTCTGGAGTTTTCTGCACTCTACAGTGCATTTGATGCTCTGAATTGGCGATATCTTCGTTTTCGTGGTGTTTCCAACTGAGAGATGCATTTTCTACGATAATCTTGGTGATGCTTCTGTGAGAAGTATGCAGACTCACCGAAATCGCAGTTTTCGTGCTATTTACTGCGAAAAAACACGTATTCTGGTGTTTTCAGCACTCCACAGTGCATATGATATGCAGAACTGGCGATATCTTCGTTTTTGTGGGGTTTCCAGCTGAGATATGCATTTTCTACCATCATCTTGGTGATTCTTCTGTGAGAAGTATGCAGAATCTCCGAAATCGCAGTTTTCGTGCTACTTAATGCGATAAAACACGTATTCTGGTGTTTTCAGCACTCCACAGTGCGTATGGTGTGCAGAACCGGCAATATCTTCGTTTTCGTGGGGTTTCCAACTGAGATATGCATTTTCTACGATCATCTTGGTGATTCTTCAGTGAGAAGTATGCAGAAACACCGAAATCGCTGTTTTCGTGCTATTTAACGCGACAAAACACGTATTCTGGAGTTTTCTGCACACCACAGTGCATATGATATGCAGAACCGGCGATATCTACGTTTTTGTGGGGTTTCCAGCTGAGATATGCATTTTCTACGGTAATCTTGGTGATTCTTCTGTGAGAAGTATATAGAATCTCCTAAATCGCAGTTTTCGTGCTACTTAATGCGATAAAACACGTATTCTGGTGTTCTCAGCACTCCACAGTGCGTATGATATGCAGAACATGCAATATCTTCGTTTTCGTGGTGTTTCCAACTGAGAGATGCATTTTCTACGATAATCTTGGTGATGCTTCTGTGAGAAGTATGCAGACTCACCGAAATCGCAGTTTTCGTGCTATTTACTGCGAAAAAACACGTATTCTGGTGTTTTCAGCAATCCACAGTGCATATGATATGCAGAACTGGCGATATCTTCGTTTTTGTGGGGTTTCCAGCTGAGATATGCATTTTCTACCATCATCTTGGTGATTCTTCTGTGAGAAGTATGCAGAATCTCCGAAATCGCAGTTTTCGTGCTACTTAATGCGATAAAACACGTATTCTGGTGTTTTCAGCACTCCACAGTGCGAATGGTGTGCAGAACCGGCAATATCTTCGGTTTCGTGGGGTTTCCAACTGAGATATGCATTTTCTACGATCATCTTGGTGATTCTTCAGTGAGAAGTATGCAGAAACACCGAAATCGCTGTTTTCGTGCTATTTAACGCGACAAAACACGTATTCTGGAGTTTTCTGCACACCACAGTGCATATGATATGCAGAACCGGCGATATCTACGTTTTTGTGGGGTTTCCAGCTGAGATATGCATTTTCTACGGTAATCTTGGTGATTCTTCTGTGAGAAGTATATAGAATCTCCTAAATCGCAGTTTTCGTGCTACTTAATGCGATAAAACACGTATTCTGGTGTTCTCAGCACTCCACAGTGCGTATGATATGCAGAACATGCAATATCTTCGTTTTCGTGGGGTTTCCAACTGAGACATGCATTTTCTACGTTAATCTTGGTGATTCTTCTGTGAGAAGTATGCAGAATCACCGAAATCGCAGTTTTCGTGCTATTTAATGCGAAAAAACACGTATTCTGGTGTTTTCAGCACTCCACAGTGCATATGATATGCAGAACCGGCGATATCTTCGTTTTTGTGGGGTTTCCAGCTGAGATATGCATTTTCTACGATCATCTTGGTGATTCTTCTGTGAGAAGTATGCAGAATCACCGAAATCGCAGTTTTCGTGATATTTAATGCGAGAAACACGTATTCTGGTGTTTTCAGCACTGCACAGTGCGTATGATATGCAAAGCCGTCGATATCTACGTTTCCGTGAGGTTTCCAGCTGAGATATGCATTTTCTACGATAATCTTGGTGATTCTTCTGTGGGAAGTATGCAGAATCACCGAAATCACTTGTTTTCGTGCTACTTAATGCGATAAAACACGTATTCTGGAGTTTTCTGCACTCCACAGTGCGTATGATATGCAGAACATGCAATATCTTCGTTTTCGTGGGGTTTCCAACTGATATATGCATTTTCTACGATCATCATGGTGATTCTTCGGTGAGAAGTATGCAGAATCACCGAAATCACTTGTTTTCGTGCTACTTAATGCGGTAAAACACGTATTCTGGTGTTTTCAGCACTCCACAGTGCGTATGATAAGCAGAACGTGCGATATCTTCGTTTTCGTGGTGTTTCCAACTGAGATATGCATTTTCTACGATAATCTTGGTGATGCTTCTGTGAGCAGTATGCAGAATCACCGAAATCGCAGTTTTCGTGGTATTTAATGCGAAAAAACACGTATTCTGGTGTTTTCAGCACTCCACAGTGCATATGATATGCAGAACCGGCGATATCTTCGTTTTTGTGGGGTTTCCAGCTGAGATATGCATTTTCTACGATAATCTTGGTGATTCTTCTGTGGGAAGTATGCAGAATCACCGAAATCACTTGTTGTCGTGCTACTTAATGCGATAAAACACGTATTCTGGAGTTTTCTGCACTCTACAGTGCATTTGATGCTCTGAATTGGCGATATCTTCGTTTCCGTGAGGTTTCCAGCAGAGATATGCATTTTCTACGATAATCTTGGTGATTCTTCTGTGGGAAGTATGCAGAATCACCGAAATCACTTGTTTTCGTGCTACATAATGCGATAAAACACGTATTCTGGAGTTTTCTGCACTCTACAGTGCATTTGATGCTCTGAATTGGCGATATCTTCGTTTCCGTGAGGTTTCCAGCAGAGATATGCATTTTCTACGATAATCTTGGTGATTCTTCTGTGGGAAGTATGCAGAATCACCGAAATCACTTGTTTTCGTGCTACTTAATGCGATAAAACACGTATTCTGGAGTTTTCTGCACTCTACAGTGCATTTGATGCTCAGAATCGGCGATATCTTCGTTTTCGTGGTGTTTCCAACTGAGATATGCATTTTCTACGATAATCTTGGTGATGCTTCTGTGAGAAGTATGCAGAATCTCCGAAATCGCAGTTTTCGTGCTATTTAATGCGAAAAAACACGTATTCTGGTGTTTTCAGCACTCCACAGTGCATATGATATGCAGAACCGGCGATATCTTCGTTTTTGTGGGGTTTCCAGCGGAGATATGCATTTTCTACGATAATCTTGGTGATTCTTCTGTGGGAAGTATGCAGAATCACCGAAATCACTTGTTTTCGTGCTACTTAATGCGATAAAACACGTATTCTGGAGTTTTCTGCACTCTACAGTGCATTTGATGCTCAGAATCGGCGATATCTTCGTTTTCGTGGTGTTTCCAACTGAGATATGCATTTTCTACGATAATCTTGGTGATGCTTCTGTGAGACGAATGCAGAATCACCGAAATCGCAGCTTTCGAGCTATTTAATGTGAAAAAACACGTATTCTGGTGTTTTCAGCACTCCACAGTACATATGATATGCAGAACTGGCGATATCTTCGTTTTTGTGGGGTTTCCAGCTGAGATATGCATTTTCTACGATAATCTTGGTGATTCTTCTGTGGGAAGTATGCAGAATCACCGAAATCACTTGTTTTCGTGCTACTTAATGCGATAAAACACGTATTCTGGAGTTTTCTGCACTCTACAGTGCATTTGATGCTCAGAATCGGCGATATCTTCGTTTTTGTGGGGTTTCCAGCTGAGATATGCATTTTCTACGGTAATCTTGGTGATTCTTCTGTGAGAAGTATATAGAATCTCCGAAATCACAGTTTTCGTGCTACTTAATGCGATAAAACACGTATTCTGGTGTTTTCAGCACTGCACAGTGCGTATGATATGCAAAGCCGGCGATATCTACGTTTTTGTGGGGTTTCCAGCTGAGATATGCATTTTCTACGGTAATCTTGGTGATTCTTCTGTGAGAAGTATATAGAATCTCCTAAATCGCAGTTTTCGTGCTACTTAATGCGATAAAACACGTATTCTGGTGTTCTCAGCACTCCACAGTGCGTATGATATGCAGAACATGCAATATCTTCGTTTTCGTGTGGTTTCCAACTGAGACATGCATTTTCTACGTTAATCTTGGTGATTCTTCTGTGAGAAGAATGCAGAATCACCGAAATCGCAGTTTTCGTGCTATTTAATGCGAAAAAACACGTATTCTGGTGTTTTCAGCACTCCACAGTGCATATGATATGCAGAACCGGCGATATCTTCGTTTTTGTGGGGTTTCCAGCTGAAATATGCATTTTCTACGATCATCTTGGTGATTCTTCTGTGAGAAGTATGCAGAATCACCGAAATCGCAGTTTTCGAGATATTTAATGCGAAAAACACGTATTCTGGTGTTTTCAGCACTGCACAGTGCGTATGATATGCAAAGCCGTCGATATCTACGTTTCCGTGAGGTTTCCAGCTGAGATATGCATTTTCTACGATAATCTTGGTGATTCTTCTGTGGGAAGTATGCAGAATCACCGAAATCACTTGTTTTCGTGCTACTTAATGCGATAAAACACGTATTCTGGAGTTTTCTGCACTCCACAGTGCGTATGATATGCAGAACATGCAATATCTTCGTTTTCGTGGGGTTTCCAACTGATATATGCATTTTCTACGATCATCATGGTGATTCTTCGGTGAGAAGTATGCAGAATCACCGAAATCACTTGTTTTCGTGCTACTTAATGCGGTAAAACACGTATTCTGGTGTTTTCAGCACTCCACAGTGCGTATGATAAGCAGAACGTGCGATATCTTCGTTTTCGTGGTGTTTCCAACTGAGATATGCATTTTCTACGATAATCTTGGTGATGCTTCTGTGAGCAGTATGCAGAATCACCGAAATCACTTGTTTTCGTGCTACTTAATGCGATAAAACACGTATTCTGGAGTTTTCTGCACTCTACAGTGCATTTGATGCTCAGAATCGGCGATATCTTCGTTTTCGTGGTGTTTCCAACTGAGATATGCATTTTCTACGATAATCTTGGTGATGCTTGTGTGAGAAGAATGCAGAATCACCGAAATCGCAGTTTTCGAGCTATTTAATGTGAAAAAACACGTATTCTGGTGTTTTCAGCACTCCACAGTGCATATGATATGCAGAACTGGCGATATCTTCGTTTTTGTGGGGTTTCCAACTGATATATGCATTTTCTACGATCATCATGGTGATTCTTCGGTGAGAAGTATGCAGAATCACCGAAATCACTTGTTTTCGTGCTACTTAATGCGGTAAAACACGTAATCTGGTGTTTTCAGCACTCCACAGTGCGTATGATAAGCAGAACATGCAATATCTACGTTTTCGTGGGGTTTCCAGCTGAGATATGCATTTTCAACGGTAATCTTGGTGATTCTTCTGTGAGAAGTATATAGAATCTCCGAAATCGCAGTTTTCGTGCTACTTAATGCGATAAAACACGTATTCTGGTGTTTTGAGCACTCCACAGTGCGTATGGTGTGCAGAACCGGCCATATCTTAATTTTCGTGGGGTTTCCAACTGAGATATGCATTTTCTACGATCATCTTGGTGATTCTTCGGTGAGAAGTATGCAGAATCACCGAAATCACTTGTTTTCGTGCTACTTAATGCGGTAAAACACGTATTCTGGTGTTTTCAGCACTCCACAGTGCGTATGATAAGCAGAACATGCAATATCTACGTTTTCGTGGGGTTTCCAACTGAGACATGCATTTTCTACGTTAATCTTGGTGATTCTTTGGTAAGAAGTATGCAGAATCACCGAAATCGCAGTTTTCGTGCTATTTAATGCGAAAAAACACGTATTCTGGTGTTTTCAGCACTCCACAGTGCATATGATATGCAGAACCGGCGATATCTCCGTTTTTGTGGGTTTTCCAGCTGCGATATGCATTTTCTACGATCATCTTGGTGATTCTTCTGTGAGAAGTATGCAGAATCACCGAAATCGCAGTTTTCGTGATATTTAATGCGAAAAGCACGTATTCTGGTGTTTCCAGCACTGCACAGTGCGTATGATATGCAAAGCCGGCGATATCTTCGTTTTCGTGAGGTTTCCAACTGAGATATGCATTTTCTACGATAATCTTGGTGATTCTTCGGTGAGAAGTATGCAGAATCACCGAAATCGCAGTTTTCGTGCTACTTAATGCGATAAAACACTTATTGTGGTGTTTTCAGCACTCCACAGTGCGTATGATATGCAGAACAGGCGATATATCGGTTTGCGTGGGTTTTCCAACTGAGACATGAATTTTCTACGATAATCTTGGTGATTCTTCTGTGAGAAGTATGCAGAATCACCGAAATCGCAGTTTTCGTGATTTTTAATGCGAAAAGCACGTATTCTGGTGTTTTCAGCACTCCACAGTGCGTATGATATGCAGAACAGGCGATATATCCGTTTGCGTGTGTTTTCCAACTGAGACATGAATTTTCTACGATAATCTTGGTGATGCTTCTGTGAGAAGTATGCAGACTCACCGAAATCGCAGTTTTCGTGCTATTTACTGCGAAAAAACACGTATTCTGGTGTTTTCAGCACTCCACAGTGCATATGATATGCAGAACTGGCGATATCTTCGTTTTTGTGGGGTTTCCAGCTGAGATATGCATTTTCTACCATCATCTTGGTGATTCTTCTGTGAGAAGTATGCAGAATCTCCGAAATCGCAGTTTTCGTGCTACTTAATGCGATAAAACACGTATTCTGGTGTTTTCAGCACTCCACAGTGCGTATGGTGTGCAGAACCGGCAATATCTTCGTTTTCGTGGGGTTTCCAACTGAGATATGCATTTTCTACGATCATCTTGGTGATTCTTCAGTGAGAAGTATGCAGAAACACCGAAATCGCTGTTTTCGTGCTATTTAACGCGACAAAACACGTATTCTGGAGTTTTCTGCACACCACAGTGCATATGATATGCAGAACCGGCGATATCTACGTTTATGTGGGGTTTCCAGCTGAGATATGCATTTTCTACGGTAATCTTGGTGATTCTTCTGTGAGAAGTATATAGAATCTCCTAAATCGCAGTTTTCGTGCTACTTAATGCGATAAAACACGTATTCTGGTGTTCTCAGCACTCCACAGTGCGTATGATATGCAGAACATGCAATAAATTCGTTTTCGTGGGGTTTCCAACTGAGACATGCATTTTCTACGTTAATCTTGGTGATTCTTCTGTGAGAAGTATGCAGAATCACCGAAATCGCAGTTTTCGTGCTATTTAATGCGAAAAAACACGTATTCTGGTGTTTTCAGCACTCCACAGTGCATATGATATGCAGAACCGGCGATATCTTCGTTTTTGTGGGGTTTCCAGCTGAGATATGCATTTTCTACGATCATCTTGGTGATTCTTCAGTGAGAAGTATGCAGAAACACCGAAATCGCTGTTTTCGTGCTATTTAACGCGACAAAACACGTATTCTGGAGTTTTCTGCACACCACAGTGCATATGATATGCAGAACCGGCGATATCTACGTTTTTGTGGGGTTTCCAGCTGAGATATGCATTTTCTACGGTAATGTTGGTGATTCTTCTGTGAGAAGTATACAGAATCTCCTAAATCGCAGTTTTCGTGCTACTTAATGCGATAAAACACGTATTCTGGTGTTCTCAGCACTCCACAGTGCGTATGATATGCAGAACATGCAATATCTTCGTTTTCGTGGGGTTTCCAACTGAGACATGCATTTTCTACGTTAATCTTGGTGATTCTTCTGTGAGAAGTATGCAGAATCACCGAAATCGCAGTTTTCGTGCTATTTAATGCGAAAAAACACGTATTCTGGTGTTTTCAGCACTCCACAGTGCATACGATATGCAGAACCGGCGATATCTTCGTTTTTGTGGGGTTTCCAGCTGAGATATGCATTTTCTACGATCATCTTGGTGATTCTTCTGTGAGAAGTATGCAGAATCACCGACATCGCAGTTTTCGAGATATTTAATGCGAAAAACACGTATTCTGGTGTTTTCAGCACTGCACAGTGCGTATGATATGCAAAGCCGTCGATATCTACGTTTCCGTGAGGTTTCCAGCTGAGATATGCATTTTCTACGATAATCTTGGTGATTCTTCTGTGGGAAGTATGCAGAATCACCGAAATCACTTGTTTTCGTGCTACTTAATGCGATAAAACACGTATTCTGGAGTTTTCTGCACTCCACAGTGCGTATGATATGCAGAACATGCAATATCTTCGTTTTCGTGGGGTTTCCAACTGATATATGCATTTTCTACGATCATCATGGTGATTCTTCGGTGAGAAGTATGCAGAATCACCGAAATCACTTGTTTTCGTGCTACTTAATGCGGTAAAACACGTATTCTGGTGTTTTCAGCACTCCACAGTGCGTATGATAAGCAGAACGTGCGATATCTTCGTTTTCGTGGTGTTTCCAACTGAGATATGCATTTTCTACGATAATCTTGGTGATGCTTCTGTGAGCAGTATGCAGAATCACCGAAATCGCAGTTTTCGTGGTATTTAATGCGAAAAAACACGTATTCTGGTGTTTTCAGCACTCCACAGTGCATATGATATGCAGAACCGGCGATATCTTCGTTTTTGTGGGGTTTCCAGCGGAGATATGCATTTTCTACGGTAATGTTGGTGATTCTTCTGTGAGAAGTATACAGAATCTCCTAAATCGCAGTTTTCGTGCTACTTAATGCGATAAAACACGTATTCTGGTGTTCTCAGCACTCCACAGTGCGTATGATATGCAGAACATGCAATATCTTCGTTTTCGTGGGGTTTCCAACTGAGACATGCATTTTCTACGTTAATCTTGGTGATTCTTCTGTGAGAAGTATGCAGAATCACCGAAATCGCAGTTTTCGTGCTATTTAATGCGAAAAAACACGTATTCTGGTGTTTTCAGCACTCCACAGTGCATACGATATGCAGAACCGGCGATATCTTCGTTTTTGTGGGGTTTCCAGCTGAGATATGCATTTTCTACGATCATCTTGGTGATTCTTCTGTGAGAAGTATGCAGAATCACCGAAATCGCAGTTTTCGAGATATTTAATGCGAAAAACACGTATTCTGGTGTTTTCAGCACTGCACAGTGCGTATGATATGCAAAGCCGTCGATATCTACGTTTCCGTGAGGTTTCCAGCTGAGATATGCATTTTCTACGATAATCTTGGTGATTCTTCTGTGGGAAGTATGCAGAATCACCGAAATCACTTGTTTTCGTGCTACTTAATGCGATAAAACACGTATTCTGGAGTTTTCTGCACTCCACAGTGCGTATGATATGCAGAACATGCAATATCTTCGTTTTCGTGGGGTTTCCAACTGATATATGCATTTTCTACGATCATCATGGTGATTCTTCGGTGAGAAGTATGCAGAATCACCGAAATCACTTGTTTTCGTGCTACTTAATGCGGTAAAACACGTATTCTGGTGTTTTCAGCACTCCACAGTGCGTATGATAAGCAGAACGTGCGATATCTTCGTTTTCGTGGTGTTTCCAACTGAGATATGCATTTTCTACGATAATCTTGGTGATGCTTCTGTGAGCAGTATGCAGAATCACCGAAATCGCAGTTTTCGTGGTATTTAATGCGAAAAAACACGTATTCTGGTGTTTTCAGCACTCCACAGTGCATATGATATGCAGAACCGGCGATATCTTCGTTTTTGTGGGGTTTCCAGCGGAGATATGCATTTTCTACGATCATCTTGGTGATTCTTCTGTGAGAAGTATGCAGAATCACCGAAATCACTTGTTTTCGTGCTACTTAATGCGATAAAACACGTATTCTGGAGTTTTCTGCACTCTACAGTGCATTTGATGCTCAGAATCGGCGATATCTTCGTTTTCGTGGTGTTTCCAACTGAGATATGCATTTTCTACGATAATCTTGGTGATGCTTCTGTGAGAAGAATGCAGAATCACCGAAATCGCAGTTTTCGAGCTATTTAATGTGAAAAAACACGTATTCTGGTGTTTTCAGCACTCCACAGTGCATATGATATGCAGAACTGGCGATATCTTCGTTTTTGTGGGGTTTCCAGCTGAGATATGCATTTTCTACGATCATCTTGGTGATTCTTCTGTGAGAAGTATGCAGAATCACCGAAATCGCAGTTTTCGTGATATTTTATGCGAGAAAACACGTATTTTGGTGTTTTCAGCACTCCACAGTGCGTATGATATGCAGAACCGGCGATATCTTCGTTTTTGTGGGGTTTTCAGCTGAGATATGCATTTTCTACGATCATCTTGGTGATTCTTCTGTGAGAAGGATGCAGAAACACCGAAATCGCTTTTTTCGTGATATTTAACGCGAAAAAACAGGTATTCTGGAGTTTTCTACACTCCACAGTGCATATGATATGCAGAACCGGCGATATCTTCGTTTTTGTGGAGTTTGCAGCTGAGATATGCATTTTCTACGGTAATCTTGGTGATTCTTCTGTGAGAAGTATATAGAATCTCCGAAATCGCAGTTTTCGTGCTACTTAATGCGATAAAACACGTATTCTGGTGTTTTCAGCACTCCACAGTGCGTATGGTGTGCAGAACCGGCCATATCTTAATTTTCGTGGGGTTTCCAACTGAGATATGCATTTTCTACGATCATCTTGGTGATTCTTCGGTGAGAAGTATGCAGAATCACCGAAATCACTTGTTTTCGTGCTACTTAATGCGGTAAAACACGTAATCTGGTGTTTTCAGCACTCCACAGTGCGTATGATAAGCAGAACATGCAATATCTACGTTTTCGTGGGGTTTCCAGCTGAGATATGCATTTTCAACGGTAATCTTGGTGATTCTTCTGTGAGAAGTATATAGAATCTCCGAAATCGCAGTTTTCGTGCTACTTAATGCGATAAAACACGTATTCTGGTGTTTTGAGCACTCCACAGTGCGTATGGTGTGCAGAACCGGCCATATCTTAATTTTCGTGGGGTTTCCAACTGAGATATGCATTTTCTACGATCATCTTGGTGATTCTTCGGTGAGAAGTATGCAGAATCACCGAAATCACTTGTTTTCGTGCTACTTAATGCGGTAAAACACGTATTCTGGTGTTTTCAGCACTCCACAGTGCGTATGATAAGCAGAACATGCAATATCTACGTTTTCGTGGGGTTTCCAACTGAGACATGCATTTTCTACGTTAATCTTCGTGATTCTTTGGTAAGAAGTATGCAGAATCACCGAAATCGCAGTTTTCGTGCTATTTAATGCGAAAAAACACGTATTCTGGTGTTTTCAGCACTCCACAGTGCATATGATATGCAGAACCGGCGATATCTCCGTTTTTGTGGGGTTTCCAGCTGCGATATGCATTTTCTACGATCATCTTGGTGATTCTTCTGTGAGAAGTATGCAGAATCACCGAAATCGCAGTTTTCGTGATATTTAATGCGAAAAGCACGTATTCTGGTGTTTCCAGCACTGCACAGTGCGTATGATATGCAAAGCCGGCGATATCTTCGTTTTCGTGAGGTTTCCAACTGAGATATGCATTTTCTACGATAATCTTGGTGATTCTTCGGTGAGAAGTATGCAGAATCACCGAAATCGCAGTTTTCGTGCTACTTAATGCGATAAAACACTTATTCTGGTGTTTTCAGCACTCCACAGTGCGTATGATATGCAGAACAGGCGATATATCCGTTTGCGTGGGTTTTCCAACTGAGACATGAATTTTCTACGATAATCTTGGTGATTCTTCTGTGAGAAGTATGCAGAATCACCGAAATCGCAGTTTTCGTGTTTTTTAATGCGAAAAGCACGTATTCTGGTGTTTTCAGCACTCCACAGTGCGTATGATATGCAGAACAGGCGATATATCCGTTTGCGTGGGTTTTCCAACTGAGACATGAATTTTCTACGATAATCTTGGTGATTCTTCTGTGAGAAGTATGCAGAAACACCGAAATCGCAGTTTTCGTGATTTTTAATGCGAAAAGCACGTATTCTGGTGTTTTCAGCACTCCACAGTGCGTATGATAAGCAGAACATGCGATATCTTCGTTTTCGTGGTGTTTCCAACTGAGATATGCATTTTCTACGATAATCTTGGTGATTCTTCTGTGAGAAGTATGCAGAATCACCGAAATCGCAGTTCTCGTGATATTTAATGCGAGAAAACACGTATTTTGGTGTTTTCAGCACTCCACAGTGCGTATGATATGCAGAACCGGCGATTTCTTCGTTTTTGATGGGTTTCCAGCTGAGATATGCATTTTCTACGATCAACTTGGTGATTCTTCTGTGAGAAGTATGCAGAATCGCTGAAATCGCAGTTCTCGTGATATTTAATGCGAAAAACACGTATTCTGAAGTTTTCAGCACTCCACAGTGCGTATATTATGTAGAACAGACGATATATTCGTTTTCGTGTAGTTTCCAACTGAGATATGCATTTTCTACGATAATCTTGGTGATTCTTCGGTGAGAAGTATGCAGAATCACCGAAATCGCAGTTTTCGTGCTATTTAACGCGAAAAAACACGTATTCTGGAGTTTTCTGCACTCTACAGTGCATTTGATACTCAGAACCGGCGATATCTTCGTTTTTGTGGGGTTTCCAGCTGAGATATGCATTTTCTACGATAATCTTGGTGATTCTTCGGTGAGAAGTATGCAGAATCACCGAAATCGCAGTTTTCGTGATATTTAATACGAAAAACACGTATTCTGGTGTTTTCAGCACTCCACAGTGCGTATGATGTGCAGAACCGTCGATATCTTCGTTTTCGTGGTGTTTCCAACTGAGATATGCATTTTCTACGATAATCTTGGTGATACTTCTGTGAGAAGTATGCAGAATCACCGAAATCGCAGTTTTCGTGCAATTTAATGCGAAAAAACACGTATTCTGGTGTTTTCAGCACTCCACAGTGCATATGATATGCAGAACCGGCGATATCTTCGTTTTTGTGGGGTTTCCAGCTGAGATATGCATTTTCTACGATCATCTTGGTGATTCTTCTGTGAGAAGCATGCAGAATCACCGAAATCGCAGTTCTCGTGATATTTCATGCGAAAAACACGTATTCTGAAGGTTTCAGCACTCCACAGTGCGTATATTATGTAGAACAGACGATATATTCGTTTTCGTGTAGTTTCCAACTGAAATATGCATTTTCTACGATAATCTTGGTGATACTTCTGTGAGAAGTATGCAGAATCACCGAAATCGCAGTTTTCGTGCAATTTAATGCGATAAAACACGTATTCTGGTGTTTTCAGAACTCCACAGTGCGTATGATATGCAGAACAGGCGATATATCCGTTTGCGTGGGTTTTCCAACTGAGACATGAATTTTCTACGATAATCTTGGTGATTCTTCTGTGAGAAGTATGCAGAAACACCGAAATCGCTGTTTTCGTGCTACTTAATCCGATAAAACACGTATTCTGGTGTTTTCACCACTCCACAGTGCGTATGATGTGCAGATCCGGCGATATCTTCGTGTTCGTGGTGTTTCCGAATGAGATATGCATTTTCTACGTTAATCTTGGTGATTCCTTGGTGATAAGTATGCAGAATCACCGAAATCGCAGTTTTCGTGCTACTAAATGCGATAAAACACGTATTCTGGTGTTTTCAGCACTCCACAGTGCGTATGATAAGCAGAACATGCAATATCTACGTTTTCGTGGGGTTTCCATCTGAGACATGCATTTTCTACGTTAATCTTCGTGATTCTTTGGTAAGAAGTATGCAGAATCACCGAAATCGCAGTTTTCGTGCTATTTAATGCGAAAAAACACGTATTCTGGTGTTTTCAGCACTCCACAGTGCGTATGATGTGCAGAACCGGCGCTATCTTCGTTTTCGTGGTGTTTCCAACTGAGATATGCATTTTCTACGATCATCTTGCTGATTCTTCTGTGAGAAGTATGCAGAAACACCGAAATCGCTGTTTTCGTGCTATTTAACGCGAAAACACACGTATTCTGGAGTTTTCTGCACTCCACAGTGCATATGATATGCCGAACCGGCGATATCTTCGTTTTTGTGGGGTTTCCAGCTGAGATATGCATTTTCTACGATAATCTTGGTGATTCTTCTGTGAGGAGGATGCAGAATCACCGAAATCGCAGTTTTCGTGCTACTTAATGCGATAAAACACGTATTCTGGTGTTTTCAGCACTCCACAGTGCGTATGATATTCAAAGCCGGCGATATCTTCGTTTACGTGGGGTTTCCAACTGAGATATGCATTTTCTACGATCATCTTGGTGATTCTTCGGTGAGAAGTATGCAGAAACACCGAAATCGCTGTTTTCGTGCTATTTAACGCGAAAACACACGTATTCTGGAGTTTTCTGCACTCCACAGTGCATATGATATGCCGAACCGGCGATATCTTCGTTTTTGTGGGGTTTCCAGCTGAGATATGCATTTTCTACGATAATCTTGGTGATTCTTCTGTGAGGAGTATGCAGAATCACCGCAATCGCAGTTTTCGTGCTACTTAATGCGATAAAACACGTATTCTGGTGTTTTCAGCACTCCACAGTGCGTATGATATGCAGAACATGCAATATCTTCGTTTTCGTGGGGTTTCCAACTGATATATGCATTTTCTACGATCATCTTGGTGATTCTTCGGTGAGAAGTATGCAGAATCACCGAAATCACTTGTTTTCGTGCTACTTAATGCGGTAAAACACGTGTTCTGGTGTTTTCAGCACTCCACAGTGCGTATGATAAGCAGAACGTGCGATATCTTCGTTTTCGTGGTGTTTCCAGTTGAGATATGCATTTTCTACGATCATCTTGGTGATTCTTCTGTGAGAAGTATGCAGAATCACCGAAATCGCAGTTTTCGTGATATTTAGTGCGAGAAAACACGTATTTTGGTGTTTTCAGCACTCCACAGTGCGTATGATATGCAGAACCGGCGATATCTTCGTTTTTGTGGGGTTTCCAGCTGAGATATGCATTTTCTACGATCATCTTTGTGATTCTTCAGTGAGAAGTATGCAGAAACACCGAAATCGCTGTTTTCGTGCTACTTAATCCGATAAAACACGTATTCTGGTGTTTTCACCACTCCACAGTGCGTATGATGTGCAGAACCGGCGATATCTTCGTTTTCGTGAGGTTTCCAACTGAGATATGCATTTTCTACGATAATCTTGGTGATTCTTCGGTGAGAAGTATGCAGAATCACCGAAATCACTTGTTTTCGTGCTACTTAATGAGATAAAACACGTATTCTGGTGTTTTCAGCACTCCACAGTGCGTATGATGTGCAGAACCGGCGCTATCTTCGTTTTCGTGGTGTTTCCAACTGAGATATGCATTTTCTACGATAATCTTGGTGATACTTCTGTGAGAAGTATGCAGAATCACCGAAATCGCAGTTTTCGTGCTACTAAATGCGATAAATCACGTATTCTGGTGTTTTCATCACTCCACAGTGCGTATGATGTGCAGAACCGGCGATATCTTCGTTTTCATGGGGTTTCCAGGTGAGATATGCATTTTCTACGATCATCTTGGTGATTCTTCTGTGAGAAGTATGCAGAAACACCGAAATCGCTGTTTTCGTGCTACTTAATCCGATAAAACACGTATTCTGGTGTTTTCACCACTCCACAGTGCGTATGATGTGCAGAACCGGCGATATCTTCGTGTTCGTGGTGTTTCCGAATGAGATATGCATTTTCTACGTTAATCTTGGTGATTCTTTGGTGATAAGTATGCAGAAAAACCGAAATCGCAGTTTTCGTGCTATTTAATGCGAAAAAACACGTATTCTCGTGTTTTCAGCACTGCACAGTGCGTATGATATGCAGAGCCGGCGATATCTTCGTTTTCGTGAGGTTTCCAACTGAGATATGCATTTTCTACGATAATCTTGGTGATTCTTCGGTGAGAAGTATGCAGAATCACCGAAATCGCAGTTTTCGTGCTACTTAATGCGATAAAACACGTATTCTGGTGTTCTCAGCACTCCACAGTGCGTATGATATGCAGAACATGCAATATCTTCGTTTTCGTGGGGTTTCCAACTGATATATGGATTTTCTACGATCATCTTGGTGATTCTTCGGTGAGAAGTATGCAGAATCACCGAAATCACTTGTTTTCGTGCTACTTAATGCGGTAAAACACGTGTTCTGGTGTTTTCAGCACTCCACAGTGCGTATGATAAGCAGAACGTGCGATATCTTCGTTTTCGTGGTGTTTCCAGCTGAGATATGCATTTTCTACGATCATCTTGGTGATTCTTCTGTGAGAAGTATGCAGAATCACCGAAATAGCAGTTTTCGTGATATTTAGTGCGAGAAAACACGTATTTTGGTGTTTTCAGCACTCCACAGTGCGTATGATATGCAGAACCGGCGATATCTTCGTTTTTGTGGGGTTTCCAGCTGAGATATGCATTTTCTACGATCATCTTTGTGATTCTTCAGTGAGAAGTATGCAGAAACACCGAAATCGCTGTTTTCGTGCTACTTAAACCGATAAAACACGTATTCTGGTGTTTTCACCACTCCACAGTGCGTATGATGTGCAGAACCAGCGATATCTTCGTGTTCGTGGTGTTTCCGAATGAGATATGCATTTTCTACGTTAATCTTGGTGATTCTTTGGTGATAAGTATGCAGAATCACCGAAATCGCAGTTTTCGTGCTATCTAATGCGAAAAAACACGTATTCTGGTGTTTTCAGCACTGCACAGTGCGTATGATATGCAGAGCCGGCGATATCTTCGTTTTCGTGAGGTTTCCAACTGAGATATGCATTTTCTACGATAATCTTGGTGATACTTCTGTGAGAAGTATGCAGAATCACCGAAATCGCAGTTTTCGTGCTACTAAATGCGATAAAACACGTATTCTGGTGTTTTCATCACTCCACAGTGCGTATGATGTGCAGAACCGGCGATATCTTCGTTTTCGTGGGGTTTCCAGGTGAGATATGCATTTTCTACGATCATCTTGGTGATTCTTCTGTGAGAAGCATGCAGAATCACCGAAATCGCAGTTTTCGTGCTACTTAACGCGATAAAACACGTATTCTGGTGTTCTCAGCACTCCACAGTGCGTATGATATGCAGAACATGCAATATCTTCGTTTTCGTGGGGTTTCCAACTGATATATGCATTTTCTACGATCATCTTGGTGATTCTTCTGTGAGAAGTATGCAGAAACACCGAAATCGCTGTTTTCGTGCTATTTAACGCGAAAACACACGTATTCTGGAGTTTTCTGCACTCCACAGTGCATATGATATGCACAACCGGCGATATCTTCGTTTTTGTGGGGTTTCCAGCTGAGATATGCATTTTCTACGATAATCTTGGTGATTCTTCTGTGAGGAGTATGCAGAATCACCGAAATCGCAGTTTTCGTGCTACTTAATGCGATAAAACACGTATTCTGGTGTTTTCAGCACTCCACAGTGCGTATGATATTCAAAGCCGGCGATATCTTCGTTTACGTGGGGTTTCCAACTGAGATATGCATTTTCTACGATCATCTTGGTGATTCTTCGGTGAGAAGTATGCAGAATCACTGAAATCACTTGTTTTCGTGCTACTTAATGCGGTAAAACACGTATTCTGGTGTTTTCAGCACTCCACAGTGCGTATGATGTGCAGAACCGGCGCTATCTTCGTTTTCGTGGTGTTTCCAACTGAGATATGCATTTTCTACGATAATCTTGGTGATACTTCTGTGAGAAGTATGCAGAATCACCGAAATCGCAGTTTTCGTGCTACTAAATGCGATAAAACACGTATTCTGGTGTTTTCATCACTCCACAGTGCGTATGATGTGCAGAACCGGCGATATCTTCGTTTTCGTGGGGTTTCCAGGTGAGATATGCATTTTCTACGATCATCTTGGTGATTCTTCTGTGAGAAGCATGCAGAATCACCGAAATCGCAGTTTTCGTGCTACTTAACGCGATAAAACACGTATTCTGGTGTTCTCAGCACTCCACAGTGCGTATGATATGCAGAACATGCAATATCTTCGTTTTCGTGGGGTTTCCAACTGATATATGCATTTTCTACGATCATCTTGGTGATTCTTCGGTGAGAAGTATGCAGAATCACCGAAATCACTTGTTTTCGTGCTACTTAATGCGGTAAAACACGTGTTCTGGTGTTTTCAGCACTCCACAGTGCGTATGATAAGCAGAACGTGCGATATCTTCGTTTTCGTGGTGTTTCCAGCTGAGATATGCATTTTCTACGATCATCTTGGTGATTCTTCGGTGAGAAGTATGCAGAATCACCGAAATCGCAGTTTTCGTGCTACTTAATGCGATAAAACACGTATTCTGGTGTTTTCATCACTCCACAGTGCGTATGATGTGCAGAACCGGCGATATCTTCGTTTTCGTGGGGTTTCCAGGTGAGATATGCATTTTCTACGATCATCTTGGTGATTCTTCTGTGAGAAGTATGCAGAAACACCGAAATCGCTGTTTTCGTGCTATTTAACGCGAAAACACACGTATTCTGGAGTTTTCTGCACTCCACAGTGCATATGATATGCAGAACCGGCGATATCTTCGTTTTTGTGGGGTTTCCAGCTGAGATATGCATTTTCTACGATAATCTTGGTGATTCTTCTGTTAGGAGTATGCAGAATCGCCGAAATCGCAGTTTTCGTGCTACTTAATGCGATAAAACACGTATTCTGGTGTTTTCAGCACTCCACAGTGCGTACGATATTCAAAGCCGGCGATATCTTCGTTTACGTGGGGTTTCCAACTGAGATATGCATTTTCTACGATCATCTTGGTGATTCTTCGGTGAGAAGTATGCAGAATCACCGAAATCACTTGTTTTCGTGCTACTTAATGCGATAAAACACGTATTCTGGTGTTTTCAGCACTCCACAGTGCGTATGATAAGCAGAACATGCGATATCTTCGTTTTCGTGGTGTTTCCGAATGAGATATGCATTTTCTACGTTAATCTTGGTGATTCTTTGGTGAGAAGTATGCATAATCATCGAAATCGCAGTTTTCGTGATATTTAATGCGAGAAAACACGTATTTTGGTGTTTTCAGCACTCCACAGTGCGTATGATATACAGAACCGGCGATATCTTCGTTTTTGTGGGGTTTCCAGCTGAGATATGTTTTTTCTACGATCATCTTGGTGATTCTTCGGTGAGAAGTATGCGGAATCACCGAAATCGCAGTTCTCGTGCTATTGAATGCGAAAAAACACGTATTCTGGTGTTTTCAGTACCCCACAGTGCGCATGATATGCAGAACCGCCGATATCTTCGTTTTTGTGGGGTTTCCAGCTGAGATATGCATTCTCTAGGATAATCTTGGTGATTCTTCTGTGGGACGTATGCAGAGTCACCGAAATCGCAGTCTTCGTGCAATTTAATGCGATAAAACACGTATTCTGGTGTTTTCAGCACTCCACAGTGCATATGATATGCAGAACTGGCGATATCTTCGTTTTTGTGGCGTTTACAGCTGAGCTATGCATTTTCTACGATCATCTTGGTGATTCTTCTGTGAGAAGTATGCATAATCACCGAAATCGCAGTTTTCGTGATATTTAATGCGAGAAAACACGTATTTTGGTGTTTTCAGCACTCCACAGTGCGTATGATATACAGAACCGGCGATATCTTCGTTTTTGTGGGGTTTCCAGCTGAGATATGCATTTTCTACGATCATCTTGGTGATTCTTCTGTGAGAAGTATGCAGAAACACCGAAATCGCTGTTTTCGTGCGACTTAATCCGATAAAACACGTATTCTGGTGTTTTCACCACTCCGCAGTGCGTATGATGTGCAGAACCGGCGATATCTTCGTTTTCGTGGGGTTTCCAACTGAGATATGCATTTTCTACGATACTCTTCGTGATTCCTCGGTGAGAAGTATGCAGAATCACCGAAATCGCAGTTTTCGTGCTACTTAATGCGATAAAACACGTATTCTGGTGTTTTCACCTCTCCACAGTGCGTATGATGTGCAGAACCGGCGATATCTTCGTTTTCGTGGGGTTTCCAACTGAGATATGCATTTTCTACGATCATCTTGGTGATTCTTCTGTGAGAAGTATGCAGAAACACCGAAATCGCTGTTTTCGTGCTACTTAATGCGATAAAACACGTATTCTGGTGTTTTCAGCACTCCACAGTGCGTATGATATGCAGAACCGGCGATATCTTCGTTTTCGTGGGGTTTCCAACTGAGATATGCATTTTCTACGATACTCTTGGTGATTCTTCGGTGAGAAGTATGCAGAATCACCGAAATCGCAGTTTTCGTGCTATTTAATGCGAAAAAACACGTTTTCTGGTGTTTTCAGCACTCCACAGTGCATATGATATGCAGAACCATCGGTATCTTCCTTTTTGTGGGGTTTCCAGCTGAGATATGCATTTTCTACGATCATCTTGGTGATTCTTCTGTGAGAAGTATGCAGAAACACCGAAATCGCTGTTTTCGTGCTACTTAATGCGAGAAAACACGTATTTTGGTGTTTTCAGCACTCCACAGTGCGTATGATATGCAGAACCGGCGATATCTTCGTTTTTGTGGGGTTTCCAGCTGAGATATGCATTTTCTACGATCATCTTGGTGATTCTTCTGTGAGAAGTATGCAGAAACACCGAAATCGCTGTTTTCGTGCTACTTAATCCGATAAAACACGTATTCTGGTGTTTTCACCACTCCACAGTGCGTATGATGTGCAGAACCGGCGATATCTTCGTTTTCGTGGGGTTTCCAACTGAGATATGCATTTTCTACGATCATCTTGGTGATTCTTCGGTGAGAAGTATGCAGAATCACCGAAATCACTTGTTTTCGTGCTACTTAATGCGGTAAAACACGTATTCTGGTGTTTTCAGCACTCCACAGTGCGTATGATGTGCAGAACCGGCGCTATCTTCGTTTTCGTGGTGTTTCCAACTGAGATATGCATTTTCTACGATCATCTTGCTGATTCCTCTGTGAGAAGTATGCAGAAACACCGAAATCGCTGTTTTCGTGCTATTTAACGCGAAAACACACGTATTCTGGAGTTTTCTGCACTCCACAGTGCATATGATATGCCGAACCGGCGATATCTTCGTTTTTGTGGGGTTTCCAGCTGAGATATGCATTTTCTACGATAATCTTGGTGATTCTTCTGTGAGGAGTATGCAGAATCACCGAAATCGCAGTTTTCGTGCTACTTAATGCGATAAAACACGTATTCTGGTGTTTTCAGCACTCCACAGTGCGTATGATATGCAGAACATGCAATATCTTCGTTTTCGTGGGGTTTCCAACTGATATATGCATTTTCTACGATCATCTTGGTGATTCTTCGGTGAGAAGTATGCAGAATCACCGAAATCACTTGTTTTCGTGCTACTTAATGCGGTAAAACACGTGTTCTGGTGTTTTCAGCACTCCACAGTGCGTATGATAAGCAGAACGTGCGATATCTTCGTTTTCGTGGTGTTTCCAGTTGAGATATGCATTTTCTACGATCATCTTGGTGATTCTTCTGTGAGAAGTATGCAGAATCACCGAAATCGCAGTTTTCGTGATATTTAGTGCGAGAAAACACGTATTTTGGTGTTTTCAGCACTCCACAGTGCGTATGATATGCAGAACCGGCGATATCTTCGTTTTTGTGGGGTTTCCAGCTGAGATATGCATTTTCTACGATCATCTTTGTGATTCTTCAGTGAGAAGTATGCAGAAACACCGAAATCGCTGTTTTCGTGCTACTTAATCCGATAAAACACGTATTCTGGTGTTTTCACCACTCCACAGTGCGTATGATGTGCAGAACCGGCGATATCTTCGTTTTCGTGAGGTTTCCAACTGAGATATGCATTTTCTACGATAATCTTGGTGATTCTTCGGTGAGAAGTATGCAGAATCACCGAAATCACTTGTTTTCGTGCTACTTAATGAGATAAAACACGTATTCTGGTGTTTTCAGCACTCCACAGTGCGTATGATGTGCAGAACCGGCGCTATCTTCGTTTTCGTGGTGTTTCCAACTGAGATATGCATTTTCTACGATAATCTTGGTGATACTTCTGTGAGAAGTATGCAGAATCACCGAAATCGCTGTTTTCGTGCTACTTAATCCGATAAAACACGTATTCTGGTGTTTTCACCACTCCACAGTGCGTATGATGTGCAGAACCGGCGATATCTTCGTGTTCGTGGTGTTTCCGAATGAGATATGCATTTTCTACGTTAATCTTGGTGATTCTTTGGTGATAAGTATGCAGAAAAACCGAAATCGCAGTTTTCGTGCTATTTAATGCGAAAAAACACGTATTCTCGTGTTTTCAGCACTGCACAGTGCGTATGATATGCAGAGCCGGCGATATCTTCGTTTTCGTGAGGTTTCCAACTGAGATATGCATTTTCTACGATAATCTTGGTGATTCTTCGGTGAGAAGTATGCAGAATCACCGAAATCGCAGTTTTCGTGCTACTTAATGCGATAAAACACGTATTCTGGTGTTCTCAGCAGTCCACAGTGCGTATGATATGCAGAACATGCAATATCTTCGTTTTCGTGGGGTTTCCAACTGATATATGGATTTTCTACGATCATCTTGGTGATTCTTCGGTGAGAAGTATGCAGAATCACCGAAATCACTTGTTTTCGTGCTACTTAATGCGGTAGAACACGTGTTCTGGTGTTTTCAGCACTCCACAGTGCGTATGATAAGCAGAACGTGCGATATCTTCGTTTTCGTGGTGTTTCCAGCTGAGATATGCATTTTCTACGATCATCTTGGTGATTCTTCTGTGAGAAGTATGCAGAATCACCGAAATAGCAGTTTTCGTGATATTTAGTGCGAGAAAACACGTATTTTGGTGTTTTCAGCACTCCACAGTGCGTATGATATGCAGAACCGGCGATATCTTCGTTTTTGTGGGGTTTCCAGCTGAGATATGCATTTTCTACGATCATCTTTGTGATTCTTCAGTGAGAAGTATGCAGAAACACCGAAATCGCTGTTTTCGTGCTACTTAAACCGATAAAACACGTATTCTGGTGTTTTCACCACTCCATAGTGCGTATGATGTGCAGAACCAGCGATATCTTCGTGTTCGTGGTGTTTCCGAATGAGATATGCATTTTCTACGTTAATCTTGGTGATTCTTTGGTGATAAGTATGCAGAATCACCGAAATCGCAGTTTTCGTGCTATCTAATGCGAAAAAACACGTATTCTGGTGTTTTCAGCACTGCACAGTGTGTATGATATGCAGAGCCGGCGATATCTTCGTTTTCGTGAGGTTTCCAACTGAGATATGCATTTTCTACGATAATCTTGGTGATTCTTCGGTGAGAAGTATGCAGAAACACCGAAATCGCTGTTTTCGTGCTACTTAATGCGATAAAACACGTATTCTGGTGTTTTCAGCACTCCACAGTGCGTATGATGTGCAGAACCGGCGCTATCTTCGTTTTCGTGGTGTTTCCAACTGAGATATGCATTTTCTACGATAATCTTGGTGATACTTCTGTGAGAAGTATGCAGAATCACCGAAATCGCAGTTTTCGTGCTACTAAATGCGATAAATCACGTATTCTGGTGTTTTCATCACTCCACAGTGCGTATGATGTGCAGAACCGGCGATATCTTCGTTTTCGTGGGGTTTCCAGGTGAGATATGCATTTTCTACGATCATCTTGGTGATTCTTCTGTGAGAAGTATGCAGAAACACCGAAATCGCTGTTTTCGTGCTATTTAACGCGAAAACACACGTATTCTGGAGTTTTCTGCACTCCACAGTGCATATGATATGCACAACCGGCGATATCTTCGTTTTTGTGGGGTTTCCAGCTGAGATATGCATTTTCTACGATAATCTTGGTGATTCTTCTGTGAGGAGTATGCAGAATCACCGAAATCGCAGTTTTCGTGCTACTTAATGCGATAAAACACGTATTCTGGTGTTTTCAGCACTCCACAGTGCGTATGATATTCAAAGCCGGCGATATCTTCGTTTACGTGGGGTTTCCAACTGAGATATGCATTTTCTACGATCATCTTGGTGATTCTTCGGTGAGAAGTATGCAGAATCACCGAAATCACTTGTTTTCGTGCTACTTAATGCGGTAAAACACGTATTCTGGTGTTTTCAGCACTCCACAGTGCGTATGATGTGCAGAACCGGCGCTATCTTCGTTTTCGTGGTGTTTCCAACTGAGATATGCATTTTCTACGATAATCTTGGTGATACTTCTGTGAGAAGTATGCAGAATCACCGAAATCGCAGTTTTCGTGCTACTAAATGCGATAAAACACGTATTCTGGTGTTTTCATCACTCCACAGTGCGTATGATGTGCAGAACCGGCGATATCTTCGTTTTCGTGGGGATTCCAGGTGAGATATGCATTTTCTACGATCATCTTGGTGATTCTTCTGTGAGAAGCATGCAGAATCACCGAAATCGCAGTTTTCGTGCTACTTAATGCGATAAAACACGTATTCTGGTGTTCTCAGCACTCCACAGTGCGTATGATATGCAGAACATGCAATATCTTCGTTTTCGTGGGGTTTCCAACTGATATATGCATTTTCTACGATCATCTTGGTGATTCTTCGGTGAGAAGTATGCAGAATCACCGAAATCACTTGTTTTCGTGCTACTTAATGCGATAAAACACGTATTCTGGTGTTTTCAGCACTCCACAGTGCGTATGATATGCAGAACCGGCGATATCTCCGTTTTCGTGTGGTTTCCAGCTGAGATATGCATTTTCTACGATCATCTTGGTGATTCTTCTGTGAGAAGTTTGCAGAAACACCGAAATCGCTGTTTTCGTGCTATTTAACGCGAAAAAACACGTTTTCTGGTGTTTTCAGCATTCCACAGTGCATATGATATGCAGAACCGGCGGTATCTACCTTTTTGTGGGGTTTCCAGCTGAGATATGCATTTTCTACGATCATCTTGGTGATTCTTCTGTGAGAAGTATGCAGAAACACCGAAATCGCTGTTTTCGTGCTACTTAACGCGAGAAAACACGTATTTTGGTGTTTTCAGCACTCCACAGTGCGTATGATATGCAGAACCGGCGATATCTTCGTTTTTGTGGGGTTTCCAGCTGAGATATGCATTTTCTACGATCATCTTGGTGATTCTTCTGTGAGAAGTATGCAGAAACACCGAAATCTCTGTTTTCGTGCTACTTAATGCGATAAAACACGTATTCTGGTGTTTTCACCACTCCACAGTGCGTATGATGTGCAGAACCGGCGATATCTTCGTTTCCGTGGGGTTTCCAACTGAGATATGCATTTTCTACGATACTCTTGGTGATTCTTCGGTGAGAAGTATGCAGAATCACCGAAATCGCAGTTTTCGTGCTACTTAATGCGACAAAACACGTTTTCTGGTGTTTTCAGCACTCCACAGTGCATATGATATGCAGAACCGGCGGTATCTTCCCTTTTGTGGGGTTTCCAGCTGAGATATGCATTTTCTACGATCATCTTGGTGATTCTTCTGTGAGAAGTATGCCGAAACACCGATATCGCTGTTTTCGTGCTACTTAATGCGATAAAACACGTATTCTGGTGTTTTCAGCACTCCACAGTGCGTATGATGTGCAGAACCGGCGATATCTTCGTTTTCGTGGGGTTTCCAGCTGAGATATGCATTTTCTACGATCATCTTGGTGATTCTTCTGTGAGAAGTATGCAGAATCACCGAAATCGCAGTTTTCGTGCTACTTAATGCGATAAAACACGTATTCTGGTGTTTTCATCACTCCACAGTGCGTATGATGTGCAGAACCGGCGATATCTTCGTTTTCGTGGGGTTTCCAGCTGAGATATGCATTTTCTACGATCATCTTGGTGATTCTTCTGTGAGAAGTATGCAGAAACACCGAAATCGCTGTTTTCGTGCTACTTAATCCGATAAAACACGTATTCTGGTGTTTTCACCACTCCACAGTGCGTATGATGTGCAGAACCGGCGATATCTTCGTTTTCGTGGGGTTTCCAACTGAGATATGCATTTTCTACGATCATCTTGGTGATTCTTCTGTGAGAAGTATGCAGAAACACCGAAATCGCTGTTTTCGTGCTACTTAACGCGAGAAAACACGTATTTTGGTGTTTTCAGCACTCCACAGTGCATATGATATGCAGAACCGGCGATATCTTCGTTTCCGTGGGGTTTCCAACTGAGATATGCATTTTCTACGATACTCTTGGTGATCCTTCGGTGAGAAGTATGCAGAATCACCGAAATCGCAGTTTTCGTGCTACTTAATGCGACAAAACACGTTTTCTGGTGTTTTCAGCACTCCACAGTGCATATGATATGCAGAACCGACGGTATCTTCCTTTTTGTGGGGTTTCCAGCTGAGATATGCATTTTCTACGATCATCTTGGTGATTCTTCTGTGAGAAGTATGCCGAAACACCGATATCCGTGTTTTCGTGCTACTTAATGCGATAAAACACGTATTCTGGTGTTTTCAGCACTCCATAGTGCGTATGATGTGCAGAACCGGCGATATCTTCGTTTTCGTGGGGTTTCCAGCTGAGATATGCATTTTCTACGATCATCTTGGTGATTCTTCTGTGAGAAGTATGCAGAAACACCGAAATCGCTGTTTTCGTGCTACTTAATGCGATAAATCACGTATTCTGGTGTTTTCAGCACTCCACTGTGCGTATGATGTGCAGAACCGGCGATATCTTCGTTTTCGTGGAGTTTCCAACTGAGATATGCATTTTCTACGATACTCTTGGTGATTCTTCTGTGAGAAGTATGCAGAAACACCGAAATCGCTGTTTTCGTGCTACTTAATGCGATACAACACGTATTCTGGTGTTTCCAGCACTCCACAGTGCGTATGATGTGCAGAACCGGCGATATCTTCGTTTTCGTGGGGTTTCCAACTGAGATATGCATTTTCTACGATACTCTTGGTGATTCTTCGGTGAGAAGTATGCAGAATCACCGAAATCGCAGTTTTCGTGCTACTTAATGCGATAAAACACGTATTCTGGTGTTTTCATCACTCCACAGTGCGTATGATGTGCAGAACCGGCGATATCTTCGTTTTCGTGGGGTTTCCAGCTGAGATATGCATTTTCTACGATCATCTTGGTGATTCTTCAGTGAGAAGTATGCAGAAACACCGAAATCGCTGTTTTCGTGCTATTTAACGCGAAAAAACACGTATTCTGGAGTTTTCTGCACTCCACAGTGCATATGATATGCAGAACCGGCGATATCTTGGTTTTTGTGGGGTTTCCAGCTGAAATATGCATTTTCTAAGATAATCTTGGTGATTCTTCTGTGAGGAGTATGCAGAATCACCGAAATCGCAGTTTTCGTGCTACTTAATGCGACAAAACACGTATTCTGGTGTTTTCAGCACTCCACAGTGCGTATGATGTGCAGAACCGGCGCTATCTTCGTTTTCGTGGTGTTTCCAACTGAGATATGCATTTTCTACGATAATCTTGGTGATACTTCTGTCAGAAGTATGCAGAATCACCGAAATCGCAGTTTTCGTGCTATTTAATGCGAAAAAACACGGTTTCTGGTGTTTTCAGCACTCCACAGTGCATATGATATGCAGAACCGTCGGTATCTTCCTTTTTGTGGGGTTTCCAGCTGAGATATGCATTTTCTACGATCATCTTGGTGATTCTTCTGTGAGAAGTATGCAGAAACACCGAAATCGCTGTTTTCGTGCTACTTAATGCGAGAAAACACGTATTTTGGTGTTTTCAGCACTCCACAGTGCGTATGATATGCAGAACCGGCGATATATTCGTTTTTGTGGGGTTTCCAGCTGAGATATGCATTTTCTACGATCATCTTGGTGATTCTTCTGTGAGAAGTATGCAGAATCACCGAAATCGCAGTTTTCGTGCTACTTAATGCGATAAAACACGTATTCTGGTGTTTTCATCACTCCACAGTGCGTATGATGTGCAGAACCGGCGATATCTTCGTTTTCGTGGGGTTTCCAGCTGAGATATGCATTTTCTACCATACTCTTGGAGATTCTTCTGTGAGAAGTATGCAGAAACACCGAAATCGCTGTTTTCGTGCTACTTAATGCGATACAACACCTATTCTGGTGTTTTCAGCACTCCACAGTGCGTATGATGTGCAGAACCGGCGATATCTTCGTTTTCGTGGGGTTTCCAGCTGAGATATGCATTTTCTACGATAATCTTGGTGATTCTTCTGTGAGAAGTATGCAGAAACACCGAAATCTCTGTTTTCGTGCTACTTAATGCGACAAAACACGTATTCTGGTGTTTTCAGCACTCCACAGTGCGTATGATGTGCAGAACCGGCGCTATCTTCGTTTTCGTGGTGTTTCCAACTGAGATATGCATTTTCTACGATAATCTTGGTGATTCTTCTGTGAGAAGTATGCAGAAACACCGAAATCGCTGTTTTCGTGCTACTTAATGCGAGAAAACACGTATTTTGGTGTTTTCAGCACTCCACAGTGCGTATGATATGCAGAACCGGCGATATATTCGTTTTTGTGGGGTTTCCAGCTGAGATATGCATTTTCTACGATCATCTTGGTGATTCTTCTGTGAGAAGTATGCAGAATCACCGAAATCGCAGTTTTCGTGCTACTTAATGCGATAAAACACGTATTCTGGTGTTTTCATCACTCCACAGTGCGTATGATGTGCAGAACCGGCGATATCTTCGTTTTCGTGGGGTTTCCAGCTGAGATATGCATTTTCTACGATCATCTTGGTGATTCTTCAGTGAGAAGTATGCAGAAACACCGATATCGCTGTTTTCGTGCTACTTAATCCGATAAAACACGTATTCTGGTGTTTTCACCACTCCACAGTGCGTATGATATGCAGAACCGGCGATATCTTCGTTTTTGTGGGGTTTCCAGCTGAGATATGCATTTTCTACGATCATCTTGGTGATTCTTCTGTGAGAAGTATGCAGAAACACCGAAATCTCTGTTTTCGTGCTACTTAATCCGATAAAACACGTATTCTGGTGTTTTCACCACTCCACAGTGCGTATGATGTGCAGAACCGGCGATATCTTCGTTTCCGTGGGGTTTCCAACTGAGATATGCATTTTCTACGATACTCTTGGTTATTCTTCGGTGAGAAGTATGCAGAATCACCGAAATCGCAGTTCTCGTGCTACTTAATGCGACAAAACACGTTTTCTGGTGTTTTCAGCACTCCACAGTGCATATGATATGCAGAACCGGCGGTATCTTCCTTTTTGTGGGGTTTCCACCTGAGATATGCATTTTCTACGATCATCTTGGTGATTCTTCTGTGAGAAGTATGCAGAATCACCGAAACCACTTGTTTTCGAGCTACTTAATGCGATAAAACACGTATCCTGGTGTTCTCAACACTCCGCATTGCGTAGGATATGCAGAACCGGCAATATCTTCGTTTTTGTGGGGTTTCCAGCTGAGATATGCATTTTCTACGATAAATTTGGTGATTCGTCCGTGAGAAGTATGCAGAGTCACCGATATCGCAATACTCGTGCAATTGAATGCGAAAAAACACGTATTCTGGTGACTTCAGCACTGCACAGTGCGTATGATATTCAAAGCCTGCGATATCTTCGTTTTCGTGGGGTTTCCAGCTGAGATATGCATTTTCTACGATAGACTTGGTGATTCTTCCGTGAGAAGTATACAGAATCACCGAAATCGAAGTTCTCGAGATATTGAATGCGAAAAAACACGTATTCTGGTGTATTCAGCACTCCACAGTGCGTATGATATGCAAAGCCGGCGATATCTTCGTTTTTGTGGGGTTTCCAGCTGAGATATGCATTTTCTACGATAATCTTGGTGATTCCTTGGTGAGAAGTATGCAGAATCACCGAAATCGCAGTTCTCGAGCTATTGAATGCGAAAAGTCTCGAATTCTGGTGTTTTCAGCAGTTCACAGTGCGTGTGATATGCAGAACCGGCGATATCTTCGTTTTCATGGGGTTTCCAGCGGAGATATGCATTCTCTAGGATAATCTTGGTGATTCTTCTGTGGGAAGTATGCAGAGTCACCGAAATCGCAGTCTTCGTGCTATTTAACTCGAAAAAACACGTATTCTGGAGTTTTCTGCACTCCACAGTGCATATGATATGCAGAACCGGCGATATCTTGGTTTTTGTGGGGTTTCCAGCTGAGATATGCATTTTCTACGATAATCTTGGTGATTCTTCTGTGAGGAGTATGCAGAATCACCGAAATCGCAGTTTTCGTGCTACTTAATGCGATAAAACACGTATTCTGGTGTTTTCAGCACTCCACAGTGCGTATGATAAGCAGAACATGCGATATCTTCGTTTTCGTGGTGTTTCCGAATGAGATATGCATTTTCTACGTTAATCTTGGTGATTCTTTGGTGAGAAGTATGCAGAATCACCGAAATCGCTGTTTTCGTGCTACTTAATGCGAGAAAACACGTATTTTGGTGTTTTCAGCACTCCACAGTGCGTATGATATGCAGAACCGGCGATATATTCGTTTTTGTGGGGTTTCCAGCTGAGATATGCATTTTCTACGATCATCTTGGTGATTCTTCTGTGAGAAGTATGCAGAATCACCGAAATCGCAGTTTTCGTGCTACTTAATGCGATAAAACACGTATTCTGGTGTTTTCATCACTCCACAGTGCGTATGATGTGCAGAACCGGCGATATCTTCGTTTTCGTGGGGTTTCCAGCTGAGATATGCATTTTCTACGATCATCTTGGTGATTCTTCAGTGAGAAGTATGCAGAAACACCGATATCGCTGTTTTCGTGCTACTTAATCCGATAAAACACGTATTCTGGTGTTTTCACCACTCCACAGTGCGTATGATATGCAGAACCGGCGATATCTTCGTTTTTGTGGGGTTTCCAGCTGAGATATGCATTTTCTACGATCATCTTGGTGATTCTTCTGTGAGAAGTATGCAGAAACACCGAAATCTCTGTTTTCGTGCTACTTAATCCGATAAAACACGTATTCTGGTGTTTTCACCACTCCACAGTGCGTATGATGTGCAGAACCGGCGATATCTTCGTTTCCGTGGGGTTTCCAACTGAGATATGCATTTTCTACGATACTCTTGGTTATTCTTCGGTGAGAAGTATGCAGAATCACCGAAATCGCAGTTTTCGTGCTACTTAATGCGACAAAACACGTTTTCTGGTGTTTTCAGCACTCCACAGTGCATATGATATGCAGAACCGGCGGTATCTTCCTTTTTGTGGGGTTTCCACCTGAGATATGCATTTTCTACGATCATCTTGGTGATTCTTCTGTGAGAAGTATGCAGAATCACCGAAACCACTTGTTTTCGAGCTACTTAATGCGATAAAACACGTATCCTGGTGTTCTCAACACTCCGCATTGCGTAGGATATGCAGAACCGGCAATATCTTCGTTTTTGTGGGGTTTCCAGCTGAGATATGCATTTTCTACGATAAATTTGGTGATTCGTCCGTGAGAAGTATGCAGAGTCACCGATATCGCAATACTCGTGCAATTGAATGCGAAAAAACACGTATTCTGGTGACTTCAGCACTGCACAGTGCGTATGATATTCAAAGCCTGCGATATCTTCGTTTTCGTGGGGTTTCCAGCTGAGATATGCATTTTCTACGATAGACTTGGTGATTCTTCCGTGAGAAGTATACAGAATCACCGAAATCGAAGTTCTCGAGATATTGAATGCGAAAAAACACGTATTCTGGTGTATTCAGCACTCCACAGTGCGTATGATATGCAAAGCCGGCGATATCTTCGTTTTTGTGGGGTTTCCAGCTGAGATATGCATTTTCTACGATAATCTTGGTGATTCCTTGGTGAGAAGTATGCAGAATCACCGAAATCGCAGTTCTCGAGCTATTGAATGCGAAAAGTCTCGAATTCTGGTGTTTTCAGCAGTTCACAGTGCGTGTGATATGCAGAACCGGCGATATCTTCGTTTTCATGGGGTTTCCAGCGGAGATATGCATTCTCTAGGATAATCTTGGTGATTCTTCTGTGGGAAGTATGCAGAGTCACCGAAATCGCAGTCTTCGTGCTATTTAACTCGAAAAAACACGTATTCTGGAGTTTTCTGCACTCCACAGTGCATATGATATGCAGAACCGGCGATATCTTGGTTTTTGTGGGGTTTCCAGCTGAGATATGCATTTTCTACGATAATCTTGGTGATTCTTCTGTGAGGAGTATGCAGAATCACCGAAATCGCAGTTTTCGTGCTACTTAATGCGATAAAACACGTATTCTGGTGTTTTCAGCACTCCACAGTGCGTATGATAAGCAGAACATGCGATATCTTCGTTTTCGTGGTGTTTCCGAATGAGATATGCATTTTCTACGTTAATCTTGGTGATTCTTTGGTGAGAAGTATGCAGAATCACCGAAATCACTTGTTTTCGTGCTACTTAATGCGATAAAACACGTATTCTGGAGTTTTCTGCACTCTACAGTGCATTTGATGCTCAGAACAGGCGATATCTTCGTTTTCGTGGGGTATCCAACTGAAATATGCATTTCCTACGATAATCTTGGTGATTCTTTGGTGTGAAGTATGCAGAATCACCGAAATCGCAGTTCTCGTTCTATTGAATGCGAGAAAACACGTATTTTGGTGTTTTCAGCACTCCACAGTGCGTATGATATGCAGAACCGGCGATTTCTTCGTTTTCGTGGGGTTTCCAGCTGAGATATGCATTTTCTACGATACTCTTGGTGATTCTTCGGTGAGAAGTATGCAGAATCACCGAAATCGCAGTTTTCGTGCTACTTAATGCGACAAAACACGTTTTCTGGTGTTTTCAGCACTCCACAGTGCATATGATATGCAGAACCGGCGGTATCTTCCTTTTTGTGGGGTTTCCAGCTGAGATATGCATTTTCTACGATCATCTTGGTGATTCTTCTGTGAGAAGTATGCAGAAACACCGATATCGCTGTTTTCGTGCTACTTAATGCGATAAAACACGTATGCTGGTGTTTTCAGCACTCCACAGTGCGTATGATGTGCAGAACCGGCGATATCTTCGTTTTCGTGGGGTTTCCAGCTGAGATATGCATTTTCCACGATCATCTTGGTGATTCTTCTGTGAGATGTATGCAGAAACACCGAAATCGCTGTTTTCGTGCTACTTAATGCGATAAAACACGTTTTCTGGTGTTTTCAGCACTCCACAGTGCATATGATATGCAGAACCGGCGGTATCTTCCTTTTTGTGGGGTTTCCACCTGAGATATGCATTTTCTACGATCATCTTGGTGATTCTTCAGTGAGAAGTATGCAGAAACACCGAAATCGCTGTTTTCGTGCTATTTAACGCGAAAAAACACGTATTCTGGAGTTTTCAGCACTCAACAGTGCGTATGATATGCAAAGCCGGCGATATCTTCGTTTTTGTGGGGTTTCCAGCTGAGATATGCATTTTCTACGATAATTTTATTGATTCTTCTGTGAGAAGTATGCAGAATCACCGAAACCACTTGTTTTCGAGCTACTTAATGCGATAAAACACGTATCCTGGTGTTCTCAACACTCCGCATTGCGTAGGATATGCAGAACCGGCAATATCTTCGTTTTTGTGGGGTTTCCAGCTGAGATATGCATTTTCTACGATAAATTTGGTGATTCGTCCGTGAGAAGTATGCAGAGTCACCGATATCGCAATACTCGTGCAATTGAATGCGAAAAAACACGTATTCTGGTGACTTCAGCACTGCACAGTGCGTATGATATTCAAAGCCTGCGATATCTTCGTTTTCGTGGGGTTTCCAGCTGAGATATGCATTTTCTACGATAGACTTGGTGATTCTTCCGTGAGAAGTATACAGAATCACCGAAATCGCAGGTTTAGTGCAATTTAATGCGAAAAGTCTCGAATTCTGGTGTTTTCAGCAGTCCACAGTGCGTATGATATGCAGAACAGGCGTTATCTTCGTTATTGTGGTGTTTCCAGCTGAGATATGCATTGCTTACTATAGACTTGGTGATTCTTCCGTGAGAAGTATGCAGAATCACCGAAACAGCAGTTTTCGTGAAATTGAATGCGAAAAGTCTCGAATTCTGGTGTTTTCAGCAGTCCACAGTGCGTGTGATATGCAGAACCGGCGATATCTTCGTTTTCGTGGTGTTTCCAACTGAGATAAGCATTTTCTACGATAATCTTGGTGATTCTTCCGTGAGAAGTATGCCGAATCACCGAAATCGCAACGCTCGTGCAATTGAATGCGAAAAAACACGTATTCTGGTGACATCAGCATTGCACAGTGCGTATGATATGCAAAGCCGGCGATATCTTCGTTTTCGTGGGGTTTCCAGCTGAGATATGCATTTTCTACGATAGTTTTGGTGATTCTTCCGTGAGAAGTATGCAGAATCACCGAAATCGAAGTTCTCGAGATATTGAATGCGAAAAAACACGTATTCTGGTGTATTCAGCACTCCACAGTGCGTATGATATGCAAAGCCGGCGATATCTTCGTTTTTGTGGGGTTTCCAGCTGAGATATGCATTTTCTACGATAATCTTGGTGATTCCTTGGTGAGAAGTATGCAGAATCACCGAAATCGCAGTTCTCGAGCTATTGAATGCGAAAAGTCTCGAATTCTGGTGTTTTCAGCAGTCCACAGTGCGTGTGATATGCAGAACCGGCGATATCTTCGTTTTCATGGGGTTTCCAGCGGAGATATGCATTCTCTAGGATAATCTTGGTGATTCTTCTGTGGGAAGTATGCAGAGTCACCGAAATCGCAGTCTTCGTGCTATTTAACGCGAAAAAACACGTATTCTGGAATTTTCTGCACTCCACAGTGCATATGATATGCAGAACCGGCGATATCTTGGTTTTTGTGGGGTTTCCAGCTGAGATATGCATTTTCTACGATAATCTTGGTGATTCTTCTGTGAGGAGTATGCAGAATCACCGAAATCGCAGTTTTCGTGCTACTTAATGCGATAAAACACGTATTCTGGTGTTTTCAGCACTCCACAGTGCGTATGATAAGCAGAACATGCGATATCTTCGTTTTCGTGGTGTTTCCGAATGAGATATGCATTTTCTACGTTAATCGTGGTGATTCTTTGGTGAGAAGTATGCAGAATCACCGAAATCGCAGTTTTCGTGCTATTTAATGCGATAAAACACGTTTTCTGGTGTTTTCAGCACTCCACAGTGCGTATGATAAGCAGAACATGCGATATCTTCGTTTTCGTGGTGTTTCCGAATGAGATATGCATTTTCTACGTTAATCTTGGTGATTCTTTGGTGAGAAGTATGCAGAATCACCGAAATCACTTGTTTTCGTGCTACTTAATGCGATAAAACACGTATTCTGGAGTTTTCTGCACTCTACAGTGCATTTGATGCTCAGAACAGGCGATATCTTCGTTTTCGTGGGGTATCCAACTGAAATATGCATTTCCTACGATAATCTTGGTGATTCTTTGGTGTGAAGTATGCAGAATCACCGAAATCGCAGTTCTCGTTCTATTGAATGCGAGAAAACACGTATTTTGGTGTTTTCAGCACTCCACAGTGCGTATGATATGCAGAACCGGCGATTTCTTCGTTTTCGTGGGGTTTCCAGCTGAGATATGCATTTTCTACGATCATCTTGGTGATTCTTCTGTGAGAAGTATGCAGAATCACCGAAATCGCAGTTCTCGAGATATTGAATGCGAAAAAACACGTATTCTGGTGTTTTCAGCACTCAACAGTGCGTATGATATGCAAAGCCGGCGATATCTTCGTTTTTGTGGGGTTTCCAGCTGAGATATGCATTTTCTACGATAATTTTATTGATTCTTCTGTGAGAAGTATGCAGAATCACCGAAACCACTTGTTTTCGAGCTACTTAATGCGATAAAACACGTATCCTGGTGTTCTCAACACTCCGCATTTCGTAGGATATGCAGAACCGGCAATATCTTCGTTTTTGTGGGGTTTCCAGCTGAGATATGCATTTTCTACGATAAATTTGGTGATTCGTCCGTGAGAAGTATGCAGAGTCACCGATATCGCAATACTCGTGCAATTGAATGCGAAAAAACACGTATTCTGGTGACTTCAGCACTGCACAGTGCGTATGATATTCAAAGCCTGCGATATCTTCGTTTTCGTGGGGTTTCCAGCTGAGATATGCATTTTCTACGATAGACTTGGTGATTCTTCCGTGAGAAGTATACAGAATCACCGAAATCGCAGGTTTAGTGCAATTTAATGCGAAAAGTCTCGAATTCTGGTGTTTTCAGCAGTCCACAGTGCGTATGATATGCAGAACAGGCGTTATCTTCGTTATTGTGGTGTTTCCAGCTGAGATATGCATTGCTTACTATAGACTTTGTGATTCTTCCGTGAGAAGTATGCAGAATCACCGAAACAGCAGTTTTCGTGAAATTGAATGCGAAAAGTCTCGAATTCTGGTGTTTTCAGCAGTCCACAGTGCGTGTGATATGCAGAACCGGCGATATCTTCGTTTTCGTGGTGCTTCCAACTGAGATAAGCATTTTCTACGATAATCTTGGTGATTCTTCCGTGAGAAGTATGCCGAATCACCGAAATCGCAACGCTCGTGCAATTGAATGCGAAAAAACACGTATTCTGGTGACATCAGCATTGCACAGTGCGTATGATATGCAAAGCCGGCGATATCTTCGTTTTCGTGGGGTTTCCAGCTGAGATATGCATTTTCTACGATAGTTTTGGTGATTCTTCCGTGAGAAGTATGCAGAATCACCGAAATCGAAGTTCTCGAGATATTGAATGCGAAAAAACACGTATTCTGGTGTATTCAGCACTCCACAGTGCGTATGATATGCAAAGCCGGCGATATCTTCGTTTTTGTGGGGTTTCCAGCTGAGATATGCATTTTCTACGATAATCTTGGTGATTCCTTGGTGAGAAGTATGCAGAATCACCGAAATCGCAGTTCTCGAGATATTGAATGCGAAAAGTCTCGAATTCTGGTGTTTTCAGCAGTCCACAGTGCGTGTGATATGCAGAACCGGCGATATCTTCGTTTTCATGGGGTTTCCAGCGGAGATATGCATTCTCTAGGATAATCTTGGTGATTCTTCTGTGGGAAGTATGCAGAGTCACCGAAATCGCAGTCTTCGTGCTATTTAACGCGAAAAAACACGTATTCTGGAGTTTTCTGCACTCCACAGTGCATATGATATGCAGAACCGGCGATATCTTGGTTTTTGTGGGGTTTCCAGCTGAGATATGCATTTTCTACGATAATCTTGGTGATTCTTCTGTGAGGAGTATGCAGAATCACCGAAATCGCAGTTTTCGTGCTACTTAATGCGATAAAACACGTATTCTGGTGTTTTCAGCACTCCACAGTGCGTATGATAAGCAGAACATGCGATATCTTCGTTTTCGTGGTGTTTCCGAATGAGATATGCATTTTCTACGTTAATCGTGGTGATTCTTTGGTGAGAAGTATGCAGAATCACCGAAATCGCAGTTTTCGTGCTATTTAATGCGATAAAACACGTATTCTGGAGTTTTCTGCACTCTACAGTGCATTTGATGCTCAGAACAGGCGATATCTTCGTTTTCGTGGGGTATCCAACTGAAATATGCATTTCCTACGATAATCTTGGTGATTCTTTGGTGTGAAGTATGCAGAATCACCGAAATCGCAGTTCTCGTTCTATTGAATGCGAGAAAACACGTATTTTGGTGTTTTCAGCACTCCACAGTGCGTATGATATGCAGAACCGGCGATTTCTTCGTTTTCGTGGGGTTTCCAGCTGAGATATGCATTTTCTACGATCATCTTGGTGATTCTTCTGTGAGAAGTATGCAGAATCACCGAAATCGCAGTTCTCGAGATATTGAATGCGAAAAAACACGTATTCTGGTGTTTTCAGCACTCAACAGTGCGTATGATATGCAAAGCCGGCGATATCTTCGTTTTTGTGGGGTTTCCAGCTGAGATATGCATTTTCTACGATAATTTTATTGATTCTTCTGTGAGAAGTATGCAGAATCACCGAAACCACTTGTTTTCGAGCTACTTAATGCGATAAAACACGTATCCTGGTGTTCTCAACACTCCGCATTTCGTAGGATATGCAGAACCGGCAATATCTTCGTTTTTGTGGGGTTTCCAGCTGAGATATGCATTTTCTACGATAAATTTGGTGATTCGTCCGTGAGAAGTATGCAGAGTCACCGATATCGCAATACTCGTGCAATTGAATGCGAAAAAACACGTATTCTGGTAACTTCAGCACTGCACAGTGCGTATGATATTCAAAGCCTGCGATATCTTCGTTTTCGTGGGGTTTCCAGCTGAGATATGCATTTTCTACGATAGACTTGGTGATTCTTCCGTGAGAAGTATACAGAATCACCGAAATCGCAGGTTTAGTGCAATTTAATGCGAAAAGACTCGAATTCTGGTGTTTTCAGCAGTCCACAGTGCGTATGATATGCAGAACAGGCGTTATCTTCGTTATTGTGGGGTTTCCAGCTGAGATATGCATTGCTTACTATAGACTTGGTGATTCTTCCGTGAGAAGTATGCAGAATCACCGAAACAGCAGTTTTCGTGAAATTGAATGCGAAAAGTCTCGAATTCTGGTGTTTTCAGCAGTCCACAGTGCGTGTGATATGCAGAACCGGCGATATCTTCGTTTTCGTGGTGTTTCCAACTGAGATAAGCATTTTCTACGATAATCTTGGTGATTCTTCCGTGAGAAGTATGCCGAATCACCGAAATCGCAACGCTCGTGCAATTGAATGCGAAAAAACACGTATTCTGGTGACATCAGCACTGCACAGTGCGTATGATATGCAAAGCCGGCGATATCTTCGTTTTCGTGGGGTTTCCAGCTGAGATATGCATTTTCTACGATAGTTTTGGTGATTCTTCCGTGAGAAGTATGCAGAATCACCGAAATCGAAGTTCTCGAGATATTGAATGCGAAAAAACACGTATTCTGGTGTATTCAGCACTCCACAGTGCGTATGATATGCAAAGCCGGCGATATCTTCGTTTTTGTGGGGTTTCCAGCTGAGATATGCATTTTCTACGATAATCATGGTGATTCCTTGGTGAGAAGTATGCAGAATCACCGAAATCGCAGGTTTAGTGCAATTTAATGCGAAAAGTCTCGAATTCTGGTGTTTTCAGCAGTCCACAGTGCGTATGATATGCAGAACATGCAATATCTTCGTTTTCGTGGGGTTTCCAACAGATATATGCATTTTCTACGATCATCTTGGTGATTCTTCGGTGAGAAGTATGCAGAATCACCGAAATCACTTGTTTTCGTGCTACTTAATGCGGTAAAACACGTATTCTGGTGTTTTCAGCACTCCACAGTGCGTATGATAAGCAGAACGTGCGATATCTTCGTTTTCGTGGTGTTTCCAACTGAGATATGCATTTTCTACGATAATCTTGGTGATTCTTCTGTGAGAAGTATGCAGAATCACCGAAATCGCAGTTTTCGTGATATCTAATGCGAAAAAACACGCATTCTTGTGTTTTCAGCACTGCACAGTGCGTATGATATGCAGAACAGCCGATATCTACGTTTTTGTGGGGTTTCCAGCTGAGATATGCATTTCCTACGATAGACTTGGTGATCCTTCCGTGAGAAGTATGCAGAATCACCGAAGTCGCAGTTTTCGTGATATTTAATGCGAAAAAACACGCATTCTTGTGTTTTCAGCACTGCACAGTGCGTATGATATGCAAAGCCGGCGATATCTTCGTTTTCATGGGGTTTCCAGCTGAGATATGCATTTTCTACGATAATTTTATTGATTCTTCTGTGAGAAGTATGCAGAATCACCGAACTCGCAGTCTTCGTGCTATTTAATGCGATAAAACACGTATTCTGGTGTTTTCAGCACTCCACAGTGCGTATGATATTCAAAGCCGGCGATATCTTCGTTTTCATGGGGTTTCCAGCGGAGATATGCATTCTCTAGGATAATCTTGGTGATTCTTCTGTGGGAAGTTTGCAGAGTCACCGAAATCGCAGTCTTCGTGCTATTTAATGCGATAAAACACGTATTCTGGTGTTTTCAGCACTCCACAGTGCGTATGATATGCAGAACAGGCGATATCTTCGTTTTTGTGGGGTTTTCAGCTGAGATATGCATTTCCTACGATAGACTTGGCGATCCTTCCGTGAGAAGTATGCAGAATCACCGAAATCGCAGTTTTCGTGATATATAATGCGAAAAAACACGCATTCTTGTGTTTTCAGCACTGCACAGTGCGTATGATATGCAAAGCCGGCGATATCTTCGTTTTCATGGGGTTTCCAGCGGAGATATGCATTCTCTAGGATAATCTTGGTGATTCTTCTGTGGGAAGTATGCAGAGTCATCGATATCGCAGTCTTCATGCTATTTAATGCGATAAAACACGTATTCTGGTGTTTTCAGCACTCCACCGTGCGTATGATATGCAGGACAGGCGATATCTTCGTTTTCTGGGTGTTCCAACAGAGATATGCATTTTCTACGATAATCTTGGTGATTCTTCTGTGAGAAGTATGCAGAACCACCGAAATCGCAGTTTTCGTGATATTTAATGCGAAAAAACACGCATTCTTGTGTTTTCAGCACTGCACAGTGCGTATGATATGCAAAGCCGGCGATATCTTCGTTTTCATGGGGTTTCCAGCGGAGATATGCATTCTCTAGGATAATCTTGGTGATTCTTCTGTGGGAAGTATGCAGAGTCACCGATATCGCAGTCTTCATGCTATTTAATGCGATAAAACACGTATTCTGGTGTTTTCAGCACTCCACCGTGCGTATGATATGCAGGACAGGCGATATCTTCGTTTTCTGGGTGTTCCAACAGAGATATGCATTTTCTACGATAATCTTGGTGATTCTTCTGTGAGAAGTATGCAGAACCACCGAAATCGCAGTTTTCGTGATATTTAATGCGAAAAAACACGCATTCTTGTGTTTTCAGCACTGCACAGTGCGTATGATATGCAAAGCCGGCGATATCTTCGTTTTCATGGGGTTTCCAACTGAGACATGAATTTTCTACGATAATCTTGGTGATTCCTTGGTGAGAAGTATGCAGAATCACCGAAATCGCAGTTCTCGAGCTATTGAATGCGAAAAGTCTCGAATTCTGGTGTTTTCAGCAGTCCACAGTGCGTGTGATATGCAGAACCGTCGATATCTTCGTTTTTGTGGGCTTTCCAGCTGAGATCTGCATTTCCTACGATAGACTTGGTGATTCTTCCGTGAGAAGTAAGCAGAATCACCGAAATCGCAGTTTTCGTGCTACTTAATGCGAAAACACACGTATTCTGGTGACATCAGCACTGCACAGTGCGTATGATATGCAAAGCCGGCGATATCTTCGTTTTCGTGGGGTTTCCAGCTGAGATATGCATTTTCTACGTTAGTCTTGATGATTCTTCCGTGAGAAGTATGCAGAATCACCGAAATCGAAGTTCTCGAGATATTGAATGCGAAAAAACACGTATTGTGGTGTTTTCAGCACTCCACAGTGCGTATGATATGCAAAGCCGGCGATATCTTCGTTTTTGTGGGGTTTCCAGCTGAGATATGCATTTTCTACGATAATTTTATTGATTCTTCTGTGAGAAGTATGCAGAATCACCGAAACCACTTGTTTTCGAGCTACTTAATGCGATAAAACACGTATTCTGGTGTTTTCAGCACTCCACAGTGCGTATGATATGCAGAACAGTCGATATCTTCGTTTTTGTGGGGTTTCCAGCTGAGATATGCATTTCCTACGATAGACTTGGTGATCCTTCCGTGAGAAGTATGCAGAATCACCGAAATCGCAGTTTTCGTGATATTTATCGCGAAAAGGCACAAATTCTGGTGACGTCAGCAGTGCACAGTGCGTATGATACGCAAAGCTGGCGATATCTTCATTTTCGTGGGGTTTCCAGCTGAGATATGCATTTTCTACGATAATTTTGGTGATTCTTCTGTGAGAAGTATGCAGAATCACCGCAACCACTTGTTTTCTTGCTACTTAATGCGATAAAACACGTAATCAGGTGTTCTCGACACTCCGCAGTGCGTAGGATATGCAGAACAGGCGATATCTTCGTTTTCGTGGGGTTTCCAACTGAGATATGCATTTTCTACGATAATCTTGGTGATTCTTCAGTGAGAAGTATGCAGAATCACCGAAATCGCAGTTTTCGAGCTGTTGAATTCGAAAAATCTTGAATTCTGGTGTTTTCAGCACTCCACAGTGCGTATGATATGCAGAACAGGCGATATCTCCGTTTGCGTGGGTTTTCCAACTGAGACATGAATTTTCTACGATAATCTTGGTGATTCTTTGGTGAGACGTATGCAGAATCACCGAAATCGCAGTTCTCGAGCTATTGAATGCGAAAAGTCTCGAAGTCTGGTGTTTTCAGCAGTCCACAGTGCGCACGATATGCAGAACCGGCGATATCTTCGTTTTTGTGGGGTTTCCAGCTGAGATATGCATTTTCTACGATCATTTTGGTGATTCTTCTGTGAGAAGTAGGCAGAATCACCGAAATCGCAGTTTTCGTGCTATTTAACGCGAAAAAACACGTATTCTGAAGTTTTCAGCACTCCACAGTGCGTATATTATGCAGAACAGACGATATATTCGTTTTCGTGTGGTTTCCAACTGAGATATGCATTTTCTACGTTAATCTTGGTGATTCTTCTGTGAGAAGTATGCAGAATCACCGAAATCGCAGTTTTGGTGCTATTTAACGCGAAAAAACACGTATTCTGGAGTTTTCTGCACTCTACAGTGCATTTGATACTCAGAACAGGCGATACATTCGTTTTCATGGGGTTTCCAACTGAAATATGCATTTCCTACGATAATCTTGGTGATTCTTTGGTGAGAAGTATGCGGAATCACCGAAATCGCAGTTCTCGTGCTATTGAATGCGAAAAAACACGTATTCTGGTGTTTTCAGCACTCCACAGTGCGCATGATATGCAGAACCGCCGATATCTTCGTTTTTGTGGGGTTTCCAGCTGAGATATGCATTTCCTACGATAGACATGGTGATTCTTCCGTGAGAAGTAAGCAGAATCACCGAAATCGCAGTTTTCGTGCTCTTTAATGCGAAAACACACGTATTCTGGTGACATCAGCACTGCACAGTGCGTATGATATGCAAAGCCGGCGATATCTTCGTTTTCGTGGGGTTTCCAGCTGAGATATGCATTTTCTACGATAGACCTGGTGATTCTTCCGTGAGAAGTATGCAGAATCACCGAAATCGCAGTTTTCGTGATATTTAATGCGAAAAAACACAAATTCTGGTGGCTTCAGCCGTGCACAGTGCGTATGATACGCAAAGCTGGCGATATCTTCATTTTCGTGGGGTTTCCAGCTGAGATATGCATTTTCTATGATAATTTTGGTGATTCTTCTGTGAGAAGGATGCAGAATCATCGAAACCACTTGTTTTCGTGCTACTTAATGCGATAAAACACGTATCCTGGTGTTCTCAACACTCCGCAGTGCGTAGGATAAGCAGAACTGACGATATCTTCGTTTTTGTGGGGTTTCCATATGAGATATGCATTTCCTACGATAGACCTGGTGATTCTTCCGTGAGAACTATGCACAATCACCGAAATCGCAGTTTTCGTGCTATTTAATGCGAAAAGTCTCGAATTGTGGCGTTTTCAGCACTCCACAGTGCGTTTGATATGCGGAAACTGCGATATCTTCGTTTTCGTGGGGTTTCCAGCTGAGACATGTATTTTCTACGATAATCTTGGATATTGTTCTGTGAGAAGTATGCAGGATCACCGATACCGCTGTTTTAGTGCTATTGAATGCGAAAAACCCGTTTTCAGGTGTTTTCAGCACTCCACAGTCCGTTTGACATTCGGAAACTGCGATATCTAGGGTTTCTTTGGGTTTCCAGCTAAGATATGCATTTTCTACGATAATCGTGGATATTCTTCTGTGAGAAGTATGCAAAATCACTGAAATCGCTGTTTTCATGCTATTGAATGTAAAAAACGCGTTTCCTGGTGTTTTCAGCACTCCACAGTCCGTTTGAAATTCGGAAACTGCGATATCTGCGGTTTCCTTGGGTTTCCAGCTAGGAGATGCATTTTCTACGATAATCTTGGATATTCTGCTGTGAGAAGTATAAAGAATCACCGATATCGCTGTGTTCATGCTATTGAATGCGAGAAACACGTTTTCTGGTGTTTTCAGCACACCACAGTCCGTTTTACGTGCGGAAACTGCGATATCTTCGTTTTCGTGGGGTTTCCAGCTGAGACTTGCATTTTCTACGATAATCTCGTATATTCTTCTGCGAGAAGTATGCAGAATCTCCGATATCGCTGTTTTCGTGCAATTTAATGCGAAAAACACGTTTTCTGGTGTTTTCAGCACTCCACAGTCCGTTTGACATTCGGAAACTGCGATATCTGCGGTTTCTTTGGTTTTCCAGCTAAGATATGCATTTTCTACGATAATCTTGGATATCCTTCTGTGAGAAGTATGCAGAATCACTGAAATCGCTGTTTTCATGCTACTGAATGCGAAAAACAAGTTTTCTGGTGTTTTCAGCACTCCACAGTCCGTATGACATGCGGAAACTGCGATATCTTCGTTTTCGTGGGGTTTCCAGCTAAGATATGCATTTTCAGTGATAATCTTCGAGATTCTTCCGTGACAACTTTGCAGAATCACCGATACCGCTGTTTTCGTGCAATTTAATGTAAAAAACGCGTTTCCTGGTGTTTTCAGCACTCCACAGTCCGTTTGAAATTCGGAAACTGCGATATCTGCGGTTTCCTTGGGTTTCCAGCTAGGAGATGCATTTTCTACGATAATCTTGGATATTCTGCTGTGAGAAGTATAAAGAATCACCGATATCGCTGTGTTCATGCTACTGAATGCGAAAAACACGTTTTCTGGTGTTTTCAGCACACCACAGTCCGTATGACATGCGGAAACTGCGATATCTTCGTTTTCGTGGGGTTTCCAGCTGAGACTTGCATTTTCTACGATAATCTCGTATATTCTTCTGCGAGAAGTATGCAGAATCTCCGATATCGCTGTTTTCGTGAAATTTAATGCGAAAAACACGTTTTCTGGTGTTTTCAGCACTCCACAGTCCGTTTGACATTCGGAAACTGCGATATCTGCGGTTTCTTTGGTTTTCCAGCTAAGATATGCATTATCTACGATAATCTTGGATATCCATCTGTGAGAAGTATGCAGAATCACTGAAATCGCTGTTTTCGTGCTATTGAATGCGAAAAACACGTTTACTGGTGTTTTCAGCACTCCACAGTGCGTTTGATATGCGGAAACTGCGATATCTTCGTTTTGGTGGGGTTTCCAGCTGAGACATGTATTTTCTACGATAATCTTGGATATTGTTCTGTGAGAAGTATGCAGAATCTCCGATATCGCTGTTTTTGTGCAATTTAATGCGAAAAACACGTTTTCTGGTGTTTTCAGCACTCCACAGTGCGTATGATATGCAGAACCGGCGACATCTTCGTTTTCGTGGGGTTTCCAGCTAAGATATGCATTTTCAGTGATAATCTTCGAGCTCTTCCGTGACAACTTTGCAGAATCACCGATACCGCTGTTTTCGTGCAATTTAATGTAAAAAACGCGTTTTCTGGTGTTTTCAGCACTCCACAGTCCGTTTGAAATTCGGAAACTGCGATATCTGCGGTTTCTTTGGGTTTCCAGCTAGGAGATGCATTTTCTACGATAATCTTGGATATTCTGCTGTGAGAAGTATAAAGAATCACCGATATCGCTGTTTTCATGCTATTGGAATACGAAAAACACGTTTTCTGGTGTTTTCAGCACTCCACAGTCAGTTTGACATTCGGAAACTGCGATATCTGCGGTTTCTTTGGGTTTCCAGCTGAGGCATGCATTTTCTACGATAATCTCGGATATTCTTCTGTGAGAAGTATGCAGAATCACCGATATCGCTGTTTTCGTGCAATTTGATGCGAAAAACACGTTGTCTGGTGTTTTCAGCACTCCACAGTCCGTTTGACATGCGGAAACTGCGATATCTTCGTTTTCGTGGGGTTTCCAGCTGAGACTTGCATTTTCTACGATAATCTCGTATATTCTTCTGCGAGAAGTATGCAAAATCTCCGATATCGCTGTTTTCGTGCAATTTAATGTAAAAAACGCGTTTTCTGGTGTTTTCAGCACTCCACAGTCCGTTTGACATTCGGAAACTGCGATATCTAGGTTGTTACGTCTAGCGACGTTTGACATATACACTCGCCTGCGACAGTGATAGTGAGAAGGAACGAACGCTATTAGAATGTAAGATAGCGTAGATCCTTCTAGTATATTAAGATAGCAAGTAAGCACGTAACCAATAATCTTAAGACCGAATTAACCATAACATAGATACTAAGCCACTACCATATCCTATTACCGACATCCGCTCTCACGATCAACTCTTATCTATAAACACATTCCTTCAATATCTCCAGACTAAACCTCGACTATCGACATCCGCTCTCACGACCAACTCTTATCTATAAACACATACCTCCGACATCACATCACACTTCTCCTATATCTAATCTTATAAACATCCTCCTCGACTCCAACTCCTTATCTTATCACATATACACCAGATCCAGTAACATACGAATTCTTCTCTTATCTTATAAACATCCTCCTCGACTCCAACTCCTTATCTTATCTCATAAACACCAGATCCAGTAACATACGAATTCCTCTCCTATCTCCCAAACATCCGCCTACCTAATCTACCCCGGTCTCACGCTCCTCATATCTAATCTCCATTCACCAACACACACCACTCTACACTCCACTGGTATAAAACAAGCAAGCGCCCAGCCTCAGCGTCAGTTTCCCTCTGGACTCCCCAGAGTACGTCAGTCCCACTCCGGAACTCCCGGAGTTCACATCGCGTTACTATCTCAAGTGTTTCTATTTCTAGTTATTCTATATCCAGCGTTACTATTTCTAAGTCTTCTAGTTCTAGTGTTAGCATATTTGTATACCTTATAATATATTATATTTAATTATCAATTCAGTGTTATATATTCCTATTCCCATAAATCATAAAGAGTATTAAGACGTTATATTATATTCATTTTACATTGAAAGTGCGTGTTCATACGACAACCAACTACAACGTCGTCGTCAACCAACTAGGAGCATTCGGGGAGTAACAATTTACGATCTATCAAATTAGCGAAAGTCCCCGTTAGACGCAGACGTACGTGCTGCGTGGACGTAAAGAACGGTATTTTATTGTGCTCTGTCTCGCGTTCGCCATAACAGCGCGATCCGGGACGTAACAATTGGTGACAGCGGTGGGATAGCTGTTCACTTTCGCGAATTATTTGGTTAGATCAAACATTGGTGATCCTTACCATCTCCTTTCCACATTTCCAGTTCTTGCATTTGCTTATTGACGCAAGCGCTGACGCTAGTGCTACTGTTCTTGATCTGATGGAATCTCGCAGTTATCTTGCGACTGATCCGGATGTCTTGCACAGAGTCAAGAAGGTGAGTGTTTAGAGCTACTTTCCAAAAATTTTTTTTTTATTCATACATACCATAACCAATCTCAACCCGACCAGACTCGGAAACGAGGACGCCATGGTGGTAGGAAGGTGCAAGTGAGGAGGCTTGCAGCTATTCAGCGGGAGTTGAAGGAAATCCAAGCGCAGCAGCCTGCGCCGGAAATCCTGAAACCTTGCGAAAGCGCAGGAGCCGAGCGAAACATCGAGACGATCACCATCGGCGACTCTGACGACGAAACGGTCGATATTCCAATTCCCCCGCCGCCAATAGAGATCGTCGACACAAATACGGCGCTTAAGGTGCGGCACCACCGCGAAATTCCAAGGAAGGTGTTACTGTCCTTCATTCGTGACTTTTCAAAAGAGGATCTACCGTACTTACCAAAAGAAATCGCCGATTGGTGTATCTTCCAATTTCAACATCAATAAATTATAATTCAGCCACATACATTGTTTCAATTTCATTTCCAAAATGGACACAAGATCCAAAAAGTTCGCGGATAATAGCGATGCAGCGGGTACAGAGCACGACTGTACCACTTTACGGCAGGAGGGCGACGCTGCGCTGGCGGAGATCGACGCTCTTAGAAGATATCGAAAAACACGTCGTATGTCAGACGACACACCCACTGATTCCTTTACGCTTAAAGAAGCGTTGGCTTTGATCCCTTCATTCAACGGTTCTCAACCGTCAGTTCTTACCTTTACACGCGCGTGCACCCGCGCTCGTGACCTACTACCTCCTAGTGCTGAAGGCACGCTTACACGCCTCATCTCCACACGTCTGAGCGGACGCGCGGCAACCGCTACAGAAGACGAACGCTACGTCAGCATCACAGATCTCTGTAACCGACTAAAGAGAATATTTGGACCACAAAAGACCGTAGATCACTACCGAGGTGATATGGCAAATATATTTATGCGCAAAGACGAACACATACTAGATTTTATAACGCGCGTCAAAGATATTAGGAACGCGATCATCGACTGTAATGCTAGCTCTATCGGGGAAGTCGATGATCTCACAGTAGAATGTTTTATACGCGGCGTTACTCCTCAGATCCGAACAGAACTTCGCCATTTGCACAGAAGCCCGTTGTCTACGATATTCAACGAGTCCATAGAGATCCACAAAGAATTGGAGCGCGACAACCTTCGTTACGGTCGCGTACCGGAGTCCAAACACGTACAATTTCGGGATCCGACACCGGAGCGTAAATCCTATTACCAAAATTTCCAACCGCGTTTAGATTGGCGAGAACCATCGCCGACCCCAGCGTAACAATCGCTATCGCGAACCATATCGCGAATCGTATCGCGATCAGCGTACACCGCCTCGCGAAACATATCGCGATCAACGCGCACCACCGCGAGAGACGTACCGCGATAATCGTTCGTATCGCGACGTGGTAGAACCCCCTCGAAGATCCGCAAGCCCAAGCAGAGTCACAAAGACATGCAATTACTGCAAAAACCCAGGGCACGACATTCACGAATGCCGTAAACGGGAGTTTAACAACAAACAGAATCAGGGAAACGCAAACGCCCTCCCGCCCAACCCGGACCGAAGGCGGGAGGCTTCGCCAAGGTCGGTTCGGAAAATCAGCGTGAATCAGCAGGAAAAGGCCGCATCGCCAAATGCGAACTAGATCAGAAGGGAAGAGCCCCACACATCGAAGTAGAATCAGCAGCACTCCTCAATAAAACTACGCTAATGATCGATACGGGATCGGAGCCGAATTTGATCAAGAAATCTGCGCTACATCCACGATATCGTATAACCAACGACGAAGTGCTCCAGCTGTACGGTATTACAGCGGAAGCGGTCTCTACCTTGGGTTCTGTCGGAATCCCGCTATATGGTACCATAATAAGGTTCCATGTAGTTCCCTCCGACTTCCCCATCCTTACAGATGGAATCCTCGGTGCCCACTTCCTCGAAGAAGGAGCAGAGATCTCTTTTCTGAAAAAGAGAATTCTTTGGAAAGGGATAGAGATTCCTTTCGCGAACTCCCCGCATAATAAGCGGAATCGCACCGGAAATCCTAAATCCACGAAACAAAGCATACCTACTAACTCCCCAAATCCTACTAATTCGAGCAAAGCAAGCTCAAAACCTACTAAATCGGCGACGACGCGATCGTCCCCAACTTCCAGTTCTTCTAATTCTTCTAATTCTCGTAGTTCTCCCAAACCGACGATGACGAAATCGTCCGGGAGAACAGACATTTCTGTATCCACTGAATCTGCCGTGGCATCCGAGGGACGCGAACACAAGAGGCGCACCGTCGAGGGCCGAACAGCCAGGGTTATTCAGATAATAACCACCGGGCCAGAAATCGGTTACCTCCCTCGGCAGGATATAGCACCAGGCGTGCTTGTGTTCGACGCCCTAGTAAAATCAGTCAACGGCAAAGCATACGTACGCGTCGTAAATACGACGGATAGTTCTATTTCCTTCGACGTTCCTACTGTAAAGGTCCAAGAAATCGCCAATCTCAGTGATAGACCGAAAGGGAAAAATTCAAATCACGTATTTCAAATTCAAAATCCCCGCTCACATCAGGAGCGCGAAATCGAAATCGAAAATATTATAAACCTCGATCATTTAAACCGGGAGGAACGCGATCATGTCAAAAAGATAATCGAAGAGAATGGCGATATCTTCCATCTCCCGGGTGAAAAATTATGTAAAACAAACATCGTAGAACACTCAATTCCCACAACAGACGATAAGCCAATCCATGTCAAGCAGTATCGATATCCACCAATTCACAAGGAGGAAATCAACAACCAGATAAAAGAGTTGTTGAGCAGCGACATAGTAAGTCCCTCGACATCTCCCTACAACTTCCCCTTGTGGATTGTCCCCATGAAGCCGGACGAGGCCGGGAACAAAAGGTGGAGAATGGTGATAGACTTTCGACAGCTCAACGAAAAGACCGAGCCTGATGCGTACCCGTTGCCGAGGATCGTGGAGATTTTGGACCAGCTAGGGTCAGCCAAATACTTCTCCACCTTCGACTTGGCGTCCGGCTTCCATCAGATCGGGATGAGCAGCGAAGACGCTAGGAAAACGGCGTTTTCCACCCCGTATGGTCATTACGAGTACAACCGCATGCCATTCGGGTTGAGAAACGCGCCAGCAACCGTCCAGCGGCTCATGGATTCAGTACTGTCTGGCTTGCAGGGAACAGAGATGTTTGTCTACCTGGATGACATCGTCATCTATGCATCGTCACTATCAGAGCATTTGTCAAAATTTAACAAACTAGCAAAACGCCTCCGTAAAGCAAACCTAAAACTACAGCCATCGAAATGTACGTTTCTGCGACGAGAAGTCGCGTACTTAGGTCACGTTATCAGCGACGAGGGTGTCAAACCTTGTCCAAACAAAATTGCAGCCGTCAAGGAGTTTCCCAGACCCAAAAATACAAAGCAAGTCCGAGAATTCCTCGGTCTCGCGGGTTACTATCGTCGATTTATCGAAAAATTTTCGCACATCTCAAAACCCTTAACACTACTATTACGCAAGGATGCAAAATTCGAGTGGAACCCACCACAGGATAAATCATTCGAAACACTACGCTTGGCATTGTGCACTGAGCCAGTTCTCAGTTATCCAGACTTCAGCAAACCATTCCATATCACAACCGACGCGTCCAATTACGCGATCGGAGCTATACTAAGTCAGGGCGAGATTGGTAAAGACCGACCAATAGCCTACGCGTCACGTCTGTTGCATGGAGCAGAGCTAAATTACGCGACAATAGAGAAAGAATGTTTAGCAATTATTTACGCGGTACAACACTTTCGATCTTATATTTACGGGAAACAATTTAATCTTATCACGGATCATCAGCCGCTAGTATGGATGAACTCTGTGAAAGATCCATCTTCGCGACTCCTCCGCTGGCGACTGAAACTAGCAGAGTATGAGTACAAAATCCTATACAAAGCAGGTAAGTCCAATACCAATGCCGACGCTCTATCTCGCAATCCTGTGCAAACTGCCATATTCCCACTCACCTCCGATTCCACTGCATCCCCACAACTCTTCCATTCCCAGCAACCGTCAACATCGTCTCCTACATCGGTCGACGTCGAGGAAGAGATTGACTTTTCTAGCCCACCGGTATCCCCAGCCCATGTGCGGTATACTCGGGATAGACTAGTGATGAGAAATGACAACTTAGCTTGTTTCATGTCCCTCGCTAGCGAACCGCTAGATAAAGGCGCGATTGACCTCCGTGATAACAACCGACTACCGAGACTGACGAACGCGACAATCGGCAGAGCCAAAGTGCAAACAGGCAAATTCACTCTCATTCAACTTCCAGTAAAACAAACTCAGAATCATACCGCAACTCTAGAAGACATAATCGAATCGTTGCGAGCATTACGCGACGCGGTAATCGAACTTAATCTACCGACTATTACAATTTCAAAAACTTCAATCGATGATATACCTTGGACGGTAATACGCGACGCGATATTAGAACTACTCGACGAGACAAACGTAAGACTAACTATTTGTACGAATGAAATTATAATTCCTTCGGAAGACATCAGACAGAATATCATTTTAGAAAACCATACATCAGCCTACGCCGGACACAAGGGTGTCACTAAAACGTACCGTAGAATCCGAGAAAAATACTTTTGGCCGCATATGAAAGCGGATATTACACCTTTCGTTACGACATGCGCAGAGTGTCAATCCAAAAAGCTAACGCGAGTAAAAACTAGGAATCCGATGGTATTAACCGACACACCGGGATCGGCATTCGATAAGGTCGCAATCGACGTCCTCGGTCCTCTCCCTACTACTCCCACAGGCTACCAGTATATCCTCACGATGCAGAATCTCCTTACTAAATACTCCATCGCAGTCCCCCTCAAAACCGCCTCGGCAGTAGAAACAGCCGACGCATTGGTAGACAATCTCATCTGCAGATTCGGCTCACCCAAAGCCATACTCACAGACCAAGGCACAAATTTCATCAACGCTCTTATGCGAGCTGTGACCCGGAGATTCCGAATTCAACATACTAAAACCACTGCTTTCCATCCCCAGATGAACGGTTCGTTGGAACGGTCACATCACGTTCTGACAGAGTATCTGAAACAATATATTAATAGTAAAAACGACTGGAACAATTGGCTTCAGTGCGCAATGTTCAGCTACAATACCAGCATTCACGAGGGTACTCTTTACACTCCACATGAACTAATCTTCGGCACAAAAGCCAGAGTACCGTCAGCATTCACTTACGATCATCCTGTGGAGGATGAAACTTACTCAGCGTATTACAAACAACTCGAAAATAAACTCACCAAATCCAGAGCGATAGCAGCCGCTAATCTAAACCTTGCAAAGCAGAAGTCAAAACGGTATTACGACCGTAAACTGCACACCCAGGATTTCTCGGAAGGCGATCTGGTATACCTCCTCCGAGAACCCATCAAGAGCAAGTTCGACACCCAATACTCTGGACCGCACAGAGTATCGCGTATATTAGATAACAATAACGTCCGTCTGACACTTGATACTGGCCGAGAACGAACGGTCCACAAAAATAAACTAAAGATAGCCAAAACACCGACTCCTTCAATGTCACCCTCACCCCATTCATGACTAGTATATAAGGGCGAGAGAAGAGCAGAAGAACACAGTCATCGACGAACCACCAACATGTACTTCACAACAACAGTGCTACTCATCTCAGCATCCTCAGCCGCAGGTCTCATAGGATACGACTGCAGCGGCCCGACACTCAATCTCACCACCTACTCAATCACCGATCCGATACGATGCGGAACAAACTCACAAAAACCAACGCTAACAAACAAGCAGATCCAACTTCTCCAGCTATCGGAATTCCACACGACACCAGTTATACAGTGCCAAGTGGAGATCGATAGGACAATCTACCACTGCGGCATGTACTCTCATGTCTCAGCAGTAGAGAACGGGAGACAAATATATCTCCTGAATACACCTAGGGATATGTGCCACATGCTCCACAGCACGGGCACCCTGTTCATCACGCCAGCTTCGCAACTCACCGGCATCTTACCAAATTCAACAGCAACGCGGAGCCTAACACTATCAGGCAAGTTAACCAACGACGGGACGTGCCATGGATCCACTTACAGCGACCCTTTCGGCACTTGGTCCGATGTCGTCGTCCAAGCTGTAATCAGAATAAAGATTATGGATTATGCCGCGTCAATCCAACTGTCATCCAACGAGATCTTGTTACACTCTGGACAACGATGCCCCGTACAACGAGGATCCTGCCTAGACTCTGAAAACGGATACTCCTTCTGGCAGTCTTCCCCGGTAGATAGCTGCAACTTCGAACAATACGACGTGCTATACTCAGGGCAAGCCACTATCCTCCGTCAAGACAAAGGACTCACACTGTACTCGGTGACGTCACGCGACACCACATTCGCGCTAGCACGCACCACAGAATCCAAAATCTGCGGTTACGCGCTAATTCACACTGAGCATCCCAAGCTGTTCATCTTAGAGGCAGTCGCCGGAGAACAACCTAAAACACGAAAACCCATAGCAGTCAATAACTTGGATATATTCACGTATGTAAATTCGAAATTCATTTACGTAGAGAAGCATTTCAAGACACAACTGACACAACTCTACGAGGACGTCGTGACACAACGGTGCGCCCTAGAGAAGCAAATTCTCCATAACGCGCTCACCCTTATCCACATCGCACCCGCAGAGGTTGCTTCCATGATCACCAGAGAGCAAGGCTACATGGCTATTCCAACTGGCGAGACGATACATATCATCAAATGTATCCCCGTCATATGCCAACTGCGTCAAACCACGCGCTGCTATGACGAGCTTCCTGTAACGTATAAGAACACTTCGTTATTTCTAACGCCGATCCATAGGATACTTACCACCACTGGAACCAGCAGAGAATGCAGCGACATCCTGCCCAGCATGTATAAGATCCATGGACAATGGTACAAGCTGTCTCCTAAACCTATAGAGACCTTACCACCAACACAGCTAAAGCCACAAGCTCAGTCATCATGGAAGTATATCGATCCACACAACCTAGCAGATGGAGGCATCTATTCACATGACGACATCCAAAAACTCAAGGATAGGATCATGTTTCCGATAGAACGGCCGACCATCATCAACACGCTAGCTCAAGGCGCAACAGGACGAGATTACAACGCCCAGGGAGTTAATCTATATAACCTTCTGGATGACAAAGCTCTGGACCACATAGCCGCTTCCGCAGCCAAGCGGATCTGGTCAGGATTCGTCACTTTCGGATCCTTCTCCGCAGGACTCATCGGAGTATATCTCGCTGTCCGCGCAGTCAAGGCGGCCATCAGCGTGGTCATAAACGGCATCGCGCTGCACTCCATATACGGCTGGAGCATTCAGCTACTCGGCGCTATATGGAGCTCCGCCACCCACTTCCTCTTGTTCCTCGACCAGCGGAAGACGAAGGAAACAAACCCCGTGGAAGGCCAGGAAACCGGCAGTGCCCCGATCAAGGACACCGCATCCCTGGATCCCAAACCCAACCCCGGCAAGGACGAAGATACGACCCTTGCGCCCCACAGAGTTAACAAACTCTATCCCCAGTGTCACCTCTCGAATTCCTACGAACATTAAGAAAATTCTCTTCAAAAATTTTCTCCCCAGGGGGGGAGGTGTTACGTCTAGCGACGTTTGACATAGACACTCGCCTGCGACAGTGATAGTGAGAAGGAACGAACGCTATTAGAATGTAAGATAGCGTAGAACCTTCTAGTATATTAAGATAGCAAGTAAGCACGTAACCAATAATCTTAAGACCGAATTAACCATAACATAGATACTAAGCCACTACCATATCCTATTACCGACATCCGCTCTCACGATCAACTCTTATCTATAAACACATTCCTTCAATATCTCCAGACTAAACCACGACTATCGACATCCGCTCTCACGACCAACTTTTATCAATAAACACATACCTCCGACATCACATCACACTTCTCCTATATCTAATCTTATAAACATCCTCCTCGACTCCAACTCCTTATCTTATCACATATACACCAGATCCAGTAACATACGAATTCTTCTCTTATCTTATAAACATCCTCCTAGACTCCAACTCCTTATCTTATCTCATAAACACCAGATCCAGTAACATACGAATTCCTCTCCTATCTCCCAAACATCGGCCTACCTAATCTACCCCGGTCTCACGCTCCTCATATCTAATCTCCATTCACCAACACACACCACTCTACACTCCACTGGTATAAAACAAGCAAGCGCCCAGCCTCAGCGTCAGTTTCCCTCTGGACTCCCCAGAGTACGTCAGTCCCACTCCGGAACTCCCGGAGTACACATCGCGTTACTATCTCAAGTGTTTCTATTTCTAGTTATTCTATATCCAGCGTTACTATTTCTAAGTCTTCTAGTTCTAGTGTTAGCATATTTGTATACCTTATAATATATTATATTTAATTATCAATTCAGTGTTATATATTCCTATTCCCATAAATCATAAAGAGTATTAAGACGTTATATTATATTCATTTTACATTGAAAGTGCGTGTTCATACGACAACCAACTACAACGTCGTCGTCAACCAACTAGGAGCATTCGGGGAGTAACAATTTACGATCTATCAAATTAGCGAAAGTCCCCGTTAGACGCAGACGTACGTGCTGCGTGGACGTAAAGAACGGTATTTTATTGTGCTCTGTCTCGCGTTCGCCATAACAGCGCGATCCGGGACGTAACAAGGGTTTCTTTGGGTTTCCAGCTAAGATATGCATTTTCTACGATAATCTTGGATATTCTTCTGTGAGAAGTATGCAAAATCACTGAAATCGCTGCTTTCATGCTATTGAATGCGAAAAACAAGTTTTCTGGTGTTTTCAACACTCCACAGTCCGTTTGACATGCGGAAACTGCGATATCTTCGTTTTCGTGGGGTTTCCAGTTGAGATATGCATTTTCTGTGATAATCTTCGAGGTTCTTCTGTGGGTAGTGTGCAGAATCACCGAAATCGCTGTTTTCGTGCTATTTAATTCGAAAAACACGTTTTCAGGTGTTTTCAGCACTCCACAGTGCGTTTGATATGCGGAAATTGCGATATCTATGTTATCGTGCGGTTTCTAGCTGAGATACGCATTTTCTGTGATAATCGTTCAGATTCCTCTGGGACAAGTGTGCAGAATCACCGAAATCGCTGTTTTCGTGCTATTGAATGCGAAAAACACGTTTCCTGGTGTTTTCAGCACTCCACAGTCCGTTTGACATGCGGAAACTGCGATATCTTCGTTTTCGTGGGGTTTCCAGCTGATACTTGCATTTTCTACGATAATCTCGTATATTCTTCTGCGAGAAGTATGCAGAATCTCCGATATCGCTGTTTTCGTGCAATTTAATGCGAAAAACACGTTTTCTGGTCGTGTCAGCACTCCACAGTCAGTTTGACATTCGGAAACTGCGATATCTGTGGTTTCTTTGGGTTTCCAGCTGAGGCATGCATTTTCTACGATAATCTCGGATATTCTTCTGTGAGAAGTATGCAGAATCACCGATATCGCTGTTTTCATGCAATTGAATGCGAAAAACACGTTTTCTGGTGTTTTCAGCACTCCACAGTCCGTTTGACATGCGGAAACTGCGATATCTTCGTTTTCGTGGGGTTTCCAGCTGATACTTGCATTTTCTACGATAATCTCGTATATTCTTCTGCGAGAAGTATGCAGAATCTCCGATATCGCTGTTTTCGTGCAATTTAATACGAAAAACACGTTGTCTGGTGTTTGCAGCACTCCACAGTGCGTTTGATATTTGCAGAAACTGCGTTATCTTCCGTTTCGTTGGGTTTGCAGCTGAGATATGCATTTTCTGTGATAATCGTCCAGATTCCTCTGGGACAAGTGTGCAGAATCACCGAAATCGCTGTTTGCGTGCTATTGAATGCGAAAAACACGTTTCCTGGTGTTTTCAGCTCTCCACAGTGCGTGTGACATGCGGAAACTGCGATATCTTCGTTTTGCGGGGTTGCCAGCAGAGACATGCATTTTCTAAGATAATCTCGGATATTCTTCCGTGAGAAGTATGCAGAATCACCGATATCGCTGATATCGTGCTATTGAATGCGAATAACACGTTTTCTGGTGTTTTCAGCACTCCACAGTGCGTTTGACATGCGGAAACAGCGATATCTTCGGTTTGGTGGGGTTTCCAGCTGAGATATGCATTTTCATTGATAATCTTGGATATTCTTCTTTGAGAAGGATGTAGAAACACCGAAATCGCTGTTTTCGTGCTATTGAATGCGAAAGACGCGTTTCCTGGTATTTTCAGCACTCCACGGTGTGTTTGACATGCAGAAACTGCAATATCTCCGTATTCGTGGGGATTCTAGCTGAGATATGCATTTTCTGTGATAATCTTCGAGGTTCTTCTGTGGGTAGCGTGCAGAATCACCGAAATCGCTGTTTTCGGGCTATTTAATTCGAAAAACACGTTTTCAGGGGTTTTCAGCACTCCACAGTGCATTTGATATGCGGAAATTGCGATATCTATGTTATCGTGCGGTTTCCAACTGAGATATGCATTTTCAGTGATAATCTTCGAGATGCTTCTGTGACAAGTGTGCAGAATCACCGAAATCGCTGTTTTCCTGCTATTTACTTCGAAAAACACGTTTTCTGGTGATCTCAGCACTCCACAGTGCGTTTTATATGCGGAAACTGCGATATCTTTGTTTTCGTGGGGTTTCCAGTTGAGATATGCATTTTCTGTGATAATCTTCGAGGTTCTTCTGTGGGTAGCGTGCAGAATCACCGAAATCGCTGTTTTCGTGCTATTTACTTCGAAAAACACGTTTTCTGGTGTTTTAAGCTCTCCTGAGTGCGTTTGATATGCGGAAACTGCGATATCTTCGTTTTCGTGGGGTTTCCAGCTGAGATATGCATTTTCTGTGATAATCTTCGAGGTTCTTCTGTGGGTAGTGTGCAGAATCACCGAAATCGCTGTTTTCGTGCTATTTAATTCGAAAAACACGTTTTCAGGTGTTTTCAGCACACCACAGTGCGTTTGATATGCGGAAATTGCGATATCTACGTTATCGTGCGGTTTCCAACTGAGATATGCATTTTCAGTGATAATCTTCGAGATGCTTCTGTGACAAGTGTGCAGAATCGCCGAAATCGCTGTTTTCCTGCTATTTACTTCGAAAAACACGTTTTCAGGGGTTGTCAGCACTCCACAGTGCATTTGATATGCGGATACAGCGATATCTATGTTATCCTGCGGTGTCTAGCTGAGATACGCATTTTCTGTGATAATCTTCGAGTTTCTTCTGTGACAAGTGTGCAGAATCATCGAAATCGCAGTTTGCGTGGTGTTGAATGCGAAAAACACGTTTGCTGGTGTTTTCAGCACTCCGGAGTGTGATTGATATGCGGAAACTGCGATATCTTCGGTTTCGTAGGGTTTCCAGCTGAGATATGCATTTTCAGTGATAATCTTCATGATTGTTCTGTGCCAAGTGCGCATAATCACCGAAATCGCTATTTTCGTGCTATTGAATGCGAAAGACGCGTTTCCTGGTATTTTCAGCACTCCACGGTGTGTTTGACATGCAGAAACTGCAATATCTCCGTATTCGTGGGGATTCTAGCTGAGATATGCATTTTCTGTAATAATCTTCGAGTTTCTTCTGCGCCAAGTGCGCATAATCACCGAAAACCCTGTTTTCGTGCTATTGAATGCGAAAATCACGTTTCCTGGTGTTTTCAGCACTCCACAGTGCGTTTGACATGCGGAAACTGCGATATCTTCGTTTTCGTGGGGTTTCCAGCTGAGATATGCATTTTCAGTGATAATCTTCTTGATTCTTCTGTGCCAAGTGCGCATAATCACCGATATCGCTGTTTTCGTGGTGTTGAATGCGAAAATCACGTTTGCTGATGTTTTCAGCACTCCGGAGTGTGATTGATATGCGGAAACTGCGATATCTTCGTTTTCGTGGGGTTTCCAGCTGAGATATGCATTTTCAGTGATAATCTTCATGATTCTTCTGTGCCAAGTACGCATGATCACCGAAATCGCTGTTTTCGTGGTGTTGAATGCGAAAAACACGTTTGCTGGTGTTTTCAGCACTCCGATGTGTGATTGATATGCGGAAACTGCGATATCTTCGTTTTCGTGGGGTTTCCAGCTGAGATATGCATTTTCAGTGATAATCTTCGTGATTCTTCAGTGCCAAGAGCGCATAATCACCGAAATCGCTGTTTTCGTGGTGTTGAATGCGAAAAACACGTTTGCTGATGTTTTCAGCACTCCGAAGTGTGATTGATATGCGGAAACTGCGATATCTTCGTTTTCGTGGGGTTTCCAGCTGAGATATGCATTTTCAGTGATAATCTTCATGATTCTGCTGTTACAAGTGAGCACAATCACCGAAATCGCTGCTTTCGTGCTATTGAATGCGAAAAACACGTTTCCTGGTGTTTTCAGCACTCCACGGTGCGTTTGACATGCAGAAACTGCAATATCTTCGTATTCGTGGGGTTTCTAGCTGAGATATGCATTTTCAGTGATAATCTTCATGATTCTTCAGTGCCAAGTGCTCATAATCACCGAAATCGCTATTTTCGTGCTATTGAATGCGAAAGACACGTTTCCTGGTGTTTTCAGCACTCCACGGTGCGTTTGACATGCAGAAACTGCAATATCTCCGTATTCGTGGGGATTCTAGCTGAGATATGCATTTTCTGTAATAATCTTCGAGTTTCTTCTGCGCCAAGTGCGCATAATCAGCGGAATCGCTGTTTTCGTGCTATTGAATGCGAAAAACACGTTTCCTGGTGTTTTCAGCACTCCACAGTGCGTTTGACATGCGGAAACTGCGATATCTTCGTTTTCGTGGGGTTTCCAGCTGAGATATGCATTTTCAGTGATAATCTTCATGATTCTGCTGTTACAAGTGTGCAGAATCACCGAAATCGCTGTTTTCGTGCTATTGAATGCGAAAAACACGTTTGCTGGTGTTTTCATCACTCCGGAGTGTGATTGATATGCGGAAACTGCGATATCTTCGTTTTCGTGGGGTTTCAAGCTGAGACATGCATTTTCTGTGATAATCTTCGAGGTTCTTCTGTGGGTAGTATGCAGAATCACCGAAATCGCTGTTTTCGGGCTATTTAATTCGAAAAACACGTTTTCAGGGGTTTTCAGCACTCCACAGTGCATTTGATATGCGGATACAGCGATATCTATGTTATCGTGCGGTGTCTAGCTGAGATACGCATTTTCTGTGATAATCTTCGAGTTTCTTCTGTGACAAGTGTGCAGAATCATAGAAATCGCAGTTTTCGTGGTGTTGAATGCGAAAAACACGTTTGCTGGTGTTTTCAGCACTCCGGAGTGTGATTGATATGCGGAAACTGCGATATCTTCGTTTTCGTGGGGTTTCAAGCTGAGACATGCATTTTCTGTGATAATCTTCGACGTTCTTCTGTGGGTAGTATGCAGAATCACCGAAATCGCTGTTTTCGGGCTATTTAATTCGAAAAACACGTTTTCAGGGGTTTTCAGCACTCCACAGTGCATTTGATATGCGGATACAGCGATATCTATGTTATCGTGCGGTGTCTAGCTGAGATACGCATTTTCTGTGATAATCTTCGAGTTTCTTCTGTGACAAGTGTGCAGAATCATAGAAATCGCAGTTTTCGTGGTGTTGAATGCGAAAAACACGTTTGCTGGTGTTTTCAGCACTCCGGAGTGTGATTGATATGCGGAAACTGCATTATCTTCGTTTTCGTGGGGTTTCCAGCTGAGATATGCATTTTCAGTGATAATCTTCGTGATTCTTCTGTGCCAAGAGCGCATAATCACCGAAATCGCTGTTTTCGTGGTGTTGAATGCGAAAAACACGTTTGCTGGTGTTTTCAGCACTCCGAAGTGTGATTGATAAGCGGAAACTGCGAAATCTTCGTTTTCGTGGGGTTTCCGGCTGAGATATGCATTTTCAGTGATAATCTTCATGATTCTGCAGTTACAAGTGAGCACAATCACCGAAATCGCTGTTTTCGTGCTATTGAATGCGAAAGACGCGTTTCCTGGTATTTTCAGCACTCCACGGTGTGTTTGACATGCAGAAACTGCAATATCTCCGTATTCGTGGGGATTCTAGCTGAGATATGCATTTTCTGTGATAATCTTCGAGGTTCTTCTGTGGGTAGCGTGCAGAATCACCGAAATCGCTGTTTTCGGGCTATTTAATTCGAAAAACACGTTTTCAGGGGTTTTCAGCACTCCACAGTGCATTTGATATGCGGAAATTGCGATATCTATGTTATCGTGCGGTTTCCAACTGAGATATGCATTTTCAGTGATAATCTTCGAGATGCTTCTGTGACAAGTGTGCAGAATCACCGAAATCGCTGTTTTCCTGCTATTTACTTCGAAAAACACGTTTTCTGGTGATCTCAGCACTCCACAGTGCGTTTTATATGCGGAAACTGCGATATCTTTGTTTTCGTGGGGTTTCCAGTTGAGATATGCATTTTCTGTGATAATCTTCGAGGTTCTTCTGTGGGTAGCGTGCAGAATCACCGAAATCGCTGTTTTCGTGCTATTTACTTCGAAAAACACGTTTGCTGGTGTTTTCGGCACTCCACAGTGCGTTTGATATTTGCGGAAACTGCGTTATCTTCCGTTTCGGTGGGTTTGCAGCTGAGATATTCATTTTCAGTGATAATCTTCATGATTGTTCTGTGAGAAGTGTGCAGAATCACCGAAATCGCTGTTTTCGTGCTATTGAAGGCGAAAAACACGTTTGCTGGTGTTTTCAGCACTCCGTAGTGTGATTGATATGCAGAAACTGCGATATCTTCGTTTTCGTGGGGTTTCCAGCTGATATATGCATTTACAGTGATAATCTTCATGATTCTTCTGTGCCAAGTGCGCATAATCACCGAAATCGCAGTTTTCGTGGTGTTGAATGCGAAAAACACGTTTGCTGGTGTTTTCAGCACTCCGGAGTGTGATTGATATGCGGAAACTGCGATATCTTCGTTTTCGTGGGGTTTCCAGCGGAGATATGCATTTTCAGTGATAATCTTCATGATTCTTCTGTGCCAAGTTCGCATAATAACCGAAATCGCTGTTTTCGTGGTGTTGAATGCGAAAAACACGTTTGCTGGTGTTTTCAGCACTCCGGAGTGTGAATGATATGCGGAAACTGCGATATCTTCGTTTTCGTGGGGTTTCCAGCTGAGATATGCATTTTCAGTGATAATCTTCATGATTCTGCTGTTACAAGTGAGCACAATCACCGAAATCGCTGCATTCGTGCTATTGAATGCGAAAAACACGTTTCCTTGTGTTTTCAGCACTCCACGGTGCGTTTGACATGCAGAAACTGCAATATCTTCGTATTCGTGGGGATTCTAGCTGAGATATGCATTTTCTGTAATTATCTTCGAGTTTCTTCTGCGCCAAGTGCGCATAATCACCGAAATCGCTGTTTTCGTGCTATTGAATGCGAAAAACACGTTTCCTGGTGTTTTCAGCACTCCACAGTGCGTTTGACATGCGGAAACTGCGATATCTTCGTTTTCGTGGGGTTTCCAGCTGAGATATGCATTTTCAGTGATAATCTTCATGATTCTTCTGTGCCAAGTGCGCATAACCACCGAAATCGCAGTTTTCGTGGTGTTGAATGCGAAAAACACGTTTCCTGATGTTTTCAGCACTCCGGATTGTGTTTGATATGCGGAAACTGCGATATATTCGTTTTCGTGGGGTTTCCAGCGGAGATATGCATTTTCAGTGATAATCTTCATGATTCTTCTGTGCCAAGTTCGCATAATAACCGAAATCGCTGTTTTCGTGGTGTTGAATGCGAAAAACACGTTTGCTGGTGTTTTCAGCACTCCGGAGTGTGATTGATATGCGGAAACTGCGATATCTTCGGTTTCGTAGGGTTTCCATCTGAGATATGCATTTTCAGTGATAATCTTCATGATTGTTCTGTGAGAAGTGTACAGAATCACCGAAATCGCTGTTTTCGTGCTATTGAAGGCGAAAAACACGTTTGCTGATGTTTTCAGCACTCCGGAGTGTGATTGATATGCGGAAACTGCGATACCTTCGTTTTCGTGGGGTTTCCAGCTGAGATATGCATTTTCAGTGATAATCTTCAGGATTGTTCTGTGAGAAGTGTGCAGAATCACCGAAATCGCTGTTTTCGTGCAATTGAAGGCGAAAAACACGTTTGCTGATGTTTTCAGCACTCCGGAGTGTGATTGATATGCGGAAACTGCGATACCTTCGTTTTCGTGGGGTTTCCAGCTGAGATATGCATTTTCAGTGATAATTTTCATGTTTCTTCTGTGCCAAATGCGCATAATCACCGAAATCGCTGTTTTCGTGGTGTTGAATGCGAAAAACACGTTTGCTGGTGTTTTCAGCACTCCGGAGTGTGATTGATATGCGGAAACTGCGAAATCTTCGGTGTCGTAGGGTTTCCAGCTGAGATATGCATTTTCAGTGATAATCTTCATGATTCTTCTGTGCCAAGTTCGCATAATAACCGAAATCGCTGTTTTCGTGGTGTTGAATGCGAAAAACACGTTTGCTGGTGTTTTCAGCACTCCGGAGTGTGATTGATATGCGGAAACTGCGATATCTTCGGTTTCGTAGGGTTTCCAGCTGAGATATGCATTTTCAGTGATAATCTTCATGATTGTTCTGTGACAAGTGTGCAGAATCACCGAAATCGCTGTTTTCGTGCTATTGAATGCGAAAAACACGTTTCCTGGTGTTCTCAGCACTCCACAGTGCGTTTGACATGCGGAAACTGCGATATCTTCGTTTTCGTGGGGTTTCCAGCTGAGATATGCATTTTCAGTGATAATCTTCGTGATTCTTCTGTGCCAAGCGCGCATAATCACCGAAATCGCTGTTTTCGTGGTGTTGAATGCGAAAAACACGATTACTGGTGTTTTCAGCACTCCGGAGTGTGATTGATATGCGGAAAATGCGATATCTTCGTTTTCGTGGGGTTTCCAGCTGAGATATGCATTTTCAGTGATAATCTTCATGATTCTTCTGTGCCAAGTGCGCATAATCACCGAAACCGCTGTTTTCGTGGTGATGAATGCGAAAAACACGTTTGCTGGTGTTTTCAGCACTCCGGAGTGTGATTGATATGCGGAAGCTGCGATATCTTCGGTTTCGTAGGGTTTCCAGCTGAGATATGCATTTTCAGTGATAATCTTCGTGATTCTTCTGTGCCAAGCGCGCATAATCACCGAAATCGTTGTTTTCGTGGTGTTGAATGCGAAAAACACGTTTGCTGATGTTTTCAGCACTCCGAAGTGTGATTGATATGCGGAAACTGCGATATCTTCGTTTTCGTGGGGTTTCCAGCTGAGATATGCATTTTCAGTGATAATCTTCATGATTCTGCTGTTACAAGTGAGCACAATCACCGAAATCGCTACTTTCGTGCTACTGAATGCGAAAAACACGTTTCCTGGTGTTTTCAGCACTCCACGGTGCGTTTGACATGCAGAAACTGCAATATCTTCGTATTCGTGGGGTTTCTAGCTGAGATATGCATTTTCAGTGATAATCTTCATGATTCTTCAGTGCCAAGTGCGCATAATCACCGAAATCGCTATTTTCGTGCTATTGAATGCGAAAGACACGTTTCCTGGTGTTTTCAGCAGTCCACGGTGCGTTTGACATGCAGAAACTGCAATATCTCCGTATTCGTGGGGATTCTAGCTGAGATATGCATTTTCTGTAATAATCTTCGAGTTTCTTGTGCGCCAAGTGCGCATAATCAGCGGAATCGCTGTTTTCGTGCTATTGAATGCGAAAAACACGTTTGCTGGTGTTTTCAGCACTCCGAAGTGTGATTGATAAGCGGAAACTGCGAAATCTTCGTTTTCGTGGGGTTTCCAGCTGAGATATGCATTTTCAGTGATAATCTTCATGATTCTGCAGTTACAAGTGAGCACAATCACCGAAATCGCTGTTTTCGTGCTATTGAATGCGAAAGACGCGTTTCCTGGTATTTTCAGCACTCCACGGTGTGTTTGACATGCAGAAACTGCAATATCTCCGTATTCGTGGGGATTCTAGCTGAGATATGCATTTTCTGTGATAATCTTCGAGGTTCTTCTGTGGGTAGTATGCAGAATCACCGAAATCGCTGTTTTCGGGCTATTTAATTCGAAAAACACGTTTTCAGGGGTTTTCAGCACTCCACAGTGCATTTGATATGCGGATACAGCGATATCTATGTTATCGTGCGGTGTCTAGCTGAGATACGCATTTTCTGTGATAATCTTCGAGTTTCTTCTGTGACAAGTGTGCAGAATCATAGAAATCGCAGTTTTCGTGGTGTTGAATGCGAAAAACACGTTTGCTGGTGTTTTCAGCACTCCGGAGTGTGATTGATATGCGGAAACTGCGATATCTTCGTTTTCGTGGGGTTTCCAGCTGAGATATGCATTTTCAGTGATAATCTTCGTGATTCTTCTGTGCCAAGAGCGCATAATCACCGAAATCGCTGTTTTCGTGGTGTTGAATGCGAAAAACACGTTTGCTGGTGTTTTCAGCACTCCGAAGTGTGATTGATAAGCGGAAACTGCGAAATCTTCGTTTTCGTGGGGTTTCCAGCTGAGATATGCATTTTCAGTGATAATCTTCATGATTCTGCAGTTACAAGTGAGCGCAATCACCGAAATCGCTGTTTTCGTGCTATTGAATGCGAAAGACGCGTTTCCTGGTATTTTCAGCACTCCACGGTGTGTTTGACATGCAGAAACTGCAATATCTCCGTATTCGTGGGGATTCTAGCTGAGATATGCATTTTCTGTGATAATCTTCGAGGTTCTTCTGTGGGTAGCGTGCAGAATCACCGAAATCGCTGTTTTCGGGCTATTTAATTCGAAAAACACGTTTTCAGGGGTTTTCAGCACTCCACAGTGCATTTGATATGCGGAAATTGCGATATCTATGTTATCGTGCGGTTTCCAACTGAGATATGCATTTTCAGTGATAATCTTCGAGATGCTTCTGTGACAAGTGTGCAGAATCACCGAAATCGCTGTTTTCCTGCTATTTACTTCGAAAAACACGTTTTCTGGTGATCTCAGCACTCCACAGTGCGTTTTATATGCGGAAACTGCGATATCTTTGTTTTCGTGGGGTTTCCAGTTGAGATATGCATTTTCTGTGATAATCTTCGAGGTTCTTCTGTGGGTAGCGTGCAGAATCACCGAAATCGCTGTTTTCGTGCTATTTACTTCGAAAAACACGTTTGCTGGTGTTTTCGGCACTCCACAGTGCGTTTGATATTTGCGGAAACTGCGTTATCTTCCGTTTCGGTGGGTTTGCAGCTGAGATATTCATTTTCAGTGATAATCTTCATGATTGTTCTGTGAGAAGTGTGCAGAATCACCGAAATCGCTGTTTTCGTGCTATTGAAGGCGAAAAACACGTTTGCTGGTGTTTTCAGCACTCCGTAGTGTGATTGATATGCAGAAACTGCGATATCTTCGTTTTCGTGGGGTTTCCAGCTGATATATGCATTTTCAGTGATAATCTTCATGATTCTTCTGTGCCAAGTGCGCATAATCACCGAAATCGCAGTTTTCGTGGTGTTGAATGCGAAAAACACGTTTGCTGGTGTTTTCAGCACTCCGGAGTGTGATTGATATGCGGAAACTGCGATATCTTCGTTTTCGTGGGGTTTCCAGCGGAGATATGCATTTTCAGTGATAATCTTCATGATTCTTCTGTGCCAAGTTCGCATAATAACCGAAATCGCTGTTTTCGTGGTGTTGAATGCGAAAAACACGTTTGCTGGTGTTTTCAGCACTCCGAAGTGTGAATGATATGCGGAAACTGCGATATCTTCGTTTTCGTGGGGTTTCCAGCTGAGATATGCATTTTCAGTGATAATCTTCATGATTCTGCTGTTACAAGTGAGCACAATCACCGAAATCGCTGCATTCGTGCTATTGAATGCGAAAAACACGTTTCCTTGTGTTTTCAGCACTCCACGGTGCGTTTGACATGCAGAAACTGCAATATCTTCGTATTCGTGGGGATTCTAGCTGAGATATGCATTTTCTGTAATTATCTTCGAGTTTCTTCTGCGCCAAGTGCGCATAATCACCGAAATCGCTGTTTTCGTGCTATTGAATGCGAAAAACACGTTTCCTGGTGTTTTCAGCACTCCACAGTGCGTTTGACATGCGGAAACTGCGATATCTTCGTTTTCGTGGGGTTTCCAGCTGAGATATGCATTTTCAGTGATAATCTTCATGATTCTTCTGTGCCAAGTGCGCATAATCACCGAAATCGCAGTTTTCGTGGTGTTGAATGCGAAAAACACGTTTCCTGATGTTTTCAGCACTCCGGATTGTGTTTGATATGCGGAAACTGCGATATATTCGTTTTCGTGGGGTTTCCAGCGGAGATATGCATTTTCAGTGATAATCTTCATGATTCTTCTGTGCCAAGTTCGCATAATAACCGAAATCGCTGTTTTCGTGGTGTTGAATGCGAAAAACACGTTTGCTGGTGTTTTCAGCACTCCGGAGTGTGATTGATAAGCGGAAACTGCGATATCTTCGGTTTCGTAGGGTTTCCATCTGAGATATGCATTTTCAGTGATAATCTTCATGATTGTTCTGTGAGAAGTGTACAGAATCACCGAAATCGCTGTTTTCGTGCTATTGAAGGCGAAAAACACGTTTGCTGATGTTTTCAGCACTCCGGAGTGTGATTGATATGCGGAAACTGCGATACCTTCGTTTTCGTGGGGTTTCCAGCTGAGATATGCATTTTCAGTGATAATCTTCAGGATTGTTCTGTGAGAAGTGTGCAGAATCACCGAAATCGCTGTTTTCGTGCAATTGAAGGCGAAAAACACGTTTGCTGATGTTTTCAGCACTCCGGAGTGTGATTGATATGCGGAAACTGCGATACCTTCGTTTTCGTGGGGTTTCCAGCTGAGATATGCATTTTCAGTGATAATTTTCATGTTTCTTCTGTGCCAAATGCGCATAATCACCGAAATCGCTGTTTTCGTGGTGTTGAATGCGAAAAACACGTTTGCTGGTGTTTTCAGCACTCCGGAGTGTGATTGATATGCGGAAACTGCGAAATCTTCGGTGTCGTAGGGTTTCCAGCTGAGATATGCATTTTCAGTGATAATCTTCATGATTCTTCTGTGCCAAGTTCGCATAATAACCGAAATCGCTGTTTTCGTGGTGTTGAATGCGAAAAACACGTTTGCTGGTGTTTTCAGCACTCCGGAGTGTGATTGATATGCGGAAACTGCGATATCTTCGGTTTCGTAGGGTTTCCAGCTGAGATATGCATTTTCAGTGATAATCTTCATGATTGTTCTGTGACAAGTGTGCAGAATCACCGAAATCGCTGTTTTCGTGCTATTGAATGCGAAAAACACGTTTCCTGGTGTTCTCAGCACTCCACAGTGCGTTTGACATGCGGAAACTGCGATATCTTCGTTTTCGTGGGGTTCCCAGCTGAGATATGCATTTTCAGTGATAATCTTCGTGATTCTTCTGTGCCAAGCGCGCAGAATCACCGAAATCGCTGTTTTCGTGGTGTTGAATGCGAAAAACACGATTACTGGTGTTTTCAGCACTCCGGAGTGTGATTGATATGCGGAAAATGCGATATCTTCGTTTTCGTGGGGTTTCCAGCTGAGATATGCATTTTCAGTGATAATCTGCATGATTCTTCTGTGCCAAGTGCGCATAATCACCGAAACCGCTGTTTTCGTGGTGTTGAATGCGAAAAACACGTTTGCTGGTGTTTTCAGCACTCCGGAGTGTGATTGATATGCGGAAAATGCGATATCTTCGTTTTCGTGGGGTTTCCAGCTGAGATATGCATTTTCAGTGATAATCTTCATGATTCTTCTGTGCCAAGTGCGCATAATCACCGAAACCGCTGTTTTCGTGGTGATGAATGCGAAAAACACGTTTGCTGGTGTTTTCAGCACTCCGGAGTGTGATTGATATGCGGAAGCTGCGATATCTTCGGTTTCGTAGGGTTTCCAGCTGAGATATGCATTTTCAGTGATAATCTTCGTGATTCTTCTGTGCCAAGCGCGCATAATCACCGAAATCGTTGTTTTCGTGGTGTTGAATGCGAAAAACACGTTTGCTGATGTTTCCAGCACTCCGAAGTGTGATTGATATGCGGAAACTGCGATATCTTCGTTTTCGTGGGGTTTCCAGCTGAGATAAGCATTTTCAGTGATAATCTTCATGATTCTACTGTTACAAGTGAGCACAATCACCGAAATCGCTGCTTTCGTGCTATTGAATGCGAAAAACACGTTTCCTGGTGTTTTCAGCACTCCACGGTGCGTTTGACATGCAGAAACTGCAATATCTTCGTATTCGTGGGGTTTCTAGCTGAGATATGCATTTTCAGTGATAATCTTCATGATTCTTCAGTGCCAAGTGCGCATAATCACCGAAATCGCTATTTTCGTGCTATTGAATGCGAAAGACACGTTTCCTGGTGTTTTCAGCAGTCCACGGTGCGTTTGACATGCAGAAACTGCAATATCTCCGTATTCGTGGGGATTCTAGCTGAGATATGCATTTTCTGTAATAATCTTCGAGTTTCTTCTGCGCCAAGTGCGCATAATCAGCGGAATCGCTGTTTTCGTGCTATTGAATGCGAAAAACACGTTTCCTGGTGTTTTCAGCACTCCACAGTGCGTTTGACATGCGGAAACTGCGATATCTTCGTTTTCGTGGGGTTTCCAGCTGAGATATGCATTTTCAGTGATAATCTTCATGATTCTGCTGTTACAAGTGTGCAGAATCACCGAAATCGCTGTTTTCGTGCTATTGAATGCGAAAAACACGTTTGCTGGTGTTTTCATCACTCCGGAGTGTGATTGATATGCGGAAACTGCGATATCTTCGTTTTCGTGGGGTTTCCAGCTGAGATATGCATTTTCAGTGATAATCTTCATGATTCTTCTGTGCCAAGTGCGCATAATCACCGAAACCGCTGTTTTCGTGGTGATGAATGCGAAAAACACGTTTGCTGGTGTTTTCAGCACTCCGGAGTGTGATTGATATGCGGAAGCTGCGATATCTTCGGTTTCGTAGGGTTTCCAGCTGAGATATGCATTTTCAGTGATAATCTTCGTGATTCTTCTGTGCCAAGCGCGCATAATCACCGAAATCGTTGTTTTCGTGGTGTTGAATGCGAAAAACACGTTTGCTGATGTTTCCAGCACTCCGAAGTGTGATTGATATGCGGAAACTGCGATATCTTCGTTTTCGTGGGGTTTCCAGCTGAGATATGCATTTTCAGTGATAATCTTCATGATTCTACTGTTACAAGTGAGCACAATCACCGAAATCGCTGCTTTCGTGCTATTGAATGCGAAAAACACGTTTCCTGGTGTTTTCAGCACTCCACGGTGCGTTTGACATGCAGAAACTGCAATATCTTCGTATTCGTGGGGTTTCTAGCTGAGATATGCATTTTCAGTGATAATCTTCATGATTCTTCAGTGCCAAGTGCGCATAATCACCGAAATCGCTATTTTCGTGCTATTGAATGCGAAAGACACGTTTCCTGGTGTTTTCAGCAGTCCACGGTGCGTTTGACATGCAGAAACTGCAATATCTCCGTATTCGTGGGGATTCTAGCTGAGATATGCATTTTCTGTAATAATCTTCGAGTTTCTTCTGCGCCAAGTGCGCATAATCAGCGGAATCGCTGTTTTCGTGCTATTGAATGCGAAAAACACGTTTCCTGGTGTTTTCAGCACTCCACAGTGCGTTTGACATGCGGAAACTGCGATATCTTCGTTTTCGTGGGGTTTCCAGCTGAGATATGCATTTTCAGTGATAATCTTCATGATTCTGCTGTTACAAGTGTGCAGAATCACCGAAATCGCTGTTTTCGTGCTATTGAATGCGAAAAACACGTTTGCTGGTGTTTTCATCACTCCGGAGTGTGATTGATATGCGGAAACTGCGATATCTTCGTTTTCGTGGGGTTTCAAGCTGAGACATGCATTTTCTGTGATAATCTTCGAGGTTCTTCTGTGGGTAGCGTGCAGAATCACCGAAATCGCTGTTTTCGGGCTATTTAATTCGAAAAACACGTTTTCAGGGGTTTTCAGCACTCCACAGTGCATTTGATATGCGGAAATTGCGATATCTATGTTATCGTGCGGTTTCCAACTGAGATATGCATTTTCAGTGATAATCTTCGAGATGCTTCTGTGACAAGTGCGCAGAATCACCGAAATCGCTGTTTTCCTGCTATTTACTTCGAAAAACACGTTTTCTGGTGATCTCAGCACTCCACAGTGCGTTTTATATGCGGAAACTGCGATATCTTCGTTTTCGTGGGGTTTCCAGCTGAGATATGCATTTTCTGTGATAATCTTCGAGGTTCTTCTGTGGGTAGTGTGCAGAATCACCGAAATCGCTGTTTTCGTGCTATTTAATTCGAAAAACACGTTTTCAGGTGTTTTCAGCACACCACAGTGCGTTTGATATGCGGAAATTGCGATATCTACGTTATCGTGCGGTTTCCAACTGAGATATGCATTTTCAGTGATAATCTTCGAGATGCTTCTGTGACAAGTGTGCAGAATCGCCGAAATCGCTGTTTTCCTGCTATTTACTTCGAAAAACACGTTTTCAGGGGTTGTCAGCACTCCACAGTGCATTTGATATGCGGATACAGCGATATCTATGTTATCCTGCGGTGTCTAGCTGAGATACGCATTTTCTGTGATAATCTTCGAGTTTCTTCTGTGACAAGTGTGTAGAATCATCGAAATCGCAGTTTGCGTGGTGTTGAATGCGAAAAACACGTTTGCTGGTGTTTTCAGCACTCCGGAGTGTGATTGATATGCGGAAACTGCGATATCTTCGGTTTCGTAGGGTTTCCAGCTGAGATATGCATTTTCAGTGATAATCTTCATGATTGTTCTGTGCCAAGTGCGCATAATCACCGAAATCGCTATTTTCGTGCTATTGAATGCGAAAGACGCGTTTCCTGGTATTTTCAGTACTCCACGGTGTGTTTGACATGCAGAAACTGCAATATCTCCGTATTCGTGGGGATTCTAGCTGAGATATGCATTTTCTGTAATAATCTTCGAGTTTCTTCTGCGCTAAGTGCGCATAATCACCGAAAACCCTGTTTTCGTGCTATTGAATGCGAAAATCACGTTTCCTGGTGTTTTCAGCACTCCACAGTGCGTTTGACATGCGGAAACTGCGATATCTTCGTTTTCGTGGGGTTTCCAGCTGAGATATGCATTTTCAGTGATAATCTTCTTGATTCTTCTGTGCCAAGTGCGCATAATCACCGATATCGCTGTTTTCGTGGTGTTGAATGCGAAAAACACGTTTGCTGGTGTTTTCAGCACTCCGGAGTGTGATTGATATGTGGAAACTGCGATATCTTCGTTTTCGTGGGGTTTCCAGCTGAGATATGCATTTTCAGTGATAATCTTCATGATTCTTCTGTGCCAAGTACGCATGATCACCGAAATCGCTGTTTTCGTGGTGTTGAATGCGAAAAACACGTTTGCTGGTGTTTTCAGCACTCCGATGTGTGATTGATATGCGGAAACTGCGATATCTTCGTTTTCGTGGGGTTTCCAGCTGAGATATGCAATTTCAGTGATAATCTTCGTGATTCTTCAGTGCCAAGAGCGCATAATCACCGAAATCGCTGTTTTCGTGGTGTTGAATGCGAAAAACACGTTTGCTGATGTTTTCAGCACTCCGAAGTGTGATTGATATGCGGAAACTGCGATATCTTCGTTTTCGTGGGGTTTCCAGCTGAGATATGCATTTTCAGTGATAATCTTCATGATTCTGCTGTTACAAGTGAGCACAATCACCGAAATCGCTGCTTTCGTGCTATTGAATGCGAAAAACACGTTTCCTGGTGTTTTCAGCACTCCACGGTGCGTTTGACATGCAGAAACTGCAATATCTTCGTATTCGTGGGGTTTCTAGCTGAGATATGCATTTTCAGTGATAATCTTCGAGTTTCTTCTGCGCCAAGTGCGCATAATCAGCGGAATCGCTGTTTTCGTGCTATTGAATGCGAAAAACACGTTTCCTGGTGTTTTCAGCACTCCACAGTGCGTTTGACATGCGGAAACTGCGATATCTTCGTTTTCGTGGGGTTTCCAGCTGAGATATGCATTTTCAGTGATAATCTTCATGATTCTGCTGTTACAAGTGTGCAGAATCACCGAAATCGCTGTTTTCGTGCTATTGAATGCGAAAAACACGTTTCCTGGTGTTTTCAGCACTCCACAGTGCGTTTGACATGCGGAAACTGCGATATCTTCGTTTTCGTGGGGTTTCCAGCTGAGATATGCATTTTCAGTGATAATCTTCATGATTCTGCTGTTACAAGTGTGCAGAATCACCGAAATCGCTGTTTTCGGGCTATTTAATTCGAAAAACACGTTTTCAGGGGTTTTCAGCACTCCACAGTGCATTTGATATGCGGATACAGCGATATCTATGTTATCGTGCGGTGTCTAGCTGAGATACGCATTTTCTGTGATAATCTTCGAGTTTCTTCTGTGACAAGTGTGCAGAATCATAGAAATCGCAGTTTTCGTGGTGTTGAATGCGAAAAACACGTTTGCTGGTGTTTTCAGCACTCCGGAGTGTGATTGATATGCGGAAACTGCGATATCTTCGTTTTCGTGGGGTTTCCAGCTGAGATATGCATTTTCAGTGATAATCTTCGTGATTCTTCTGTGCCAAGAGCGCATAATCACCGAAATCGCTGTTTTCGTGGTGTTGAATGCGAAAAACACGTTTGCTGGTGTTTTCAGCACTCCGAAGTGTGATTGATAAGCGGAAACTGCGAAATCTTCGTTTTCGTGGGGTTTCCAGCTGAGATATGCATTTTCAGTGATAATCTTCATGATTCTGCAGTTACAAGTGAGCACAATCACCGAAATCACTGCTTTCGTGCTATTGAATGCGAAAAACACATTTCCTGGTGTTTTCAGCACTCCACGGTGCGTTTGACATGCAGAAACTGCAATATCTTCGTATTCGTGGGGTTTCTAGCTGAGATATGCATTTTCAGTGATAATCTTCATGATTCTCCAGTGCCAAGTGCGCATTATCACCGAAATCGCTATTTTCGTGCTATTGAATGCGAAAAACACGTTTGCTGGTGTTTTCAGCACTCCGGAGTGTGATTGATATGCGGAAACTGCGATATCTTCGTATTCGTGGGGTTTCCAGCTGAGATATGCATTTTCAGTGATAATCTTCATGATTCTGCTGTTACAAGTGTGCAGAATCACCGAAATCGCTGCTTTCGTGCTATTGAATGCGAAAAACACATTTCCTGGTGTTTTCAGCACTCCACAGTGCGTTTGACATGCGGAAACTGAGATATCTTCGTTTTCGTGGGGTTTCCAGCTGAGATATGCATTTTCAGTGATAATCTTCATGATTCTGCTGTTACAAGTGTGCAGAATCACCGAAATCGCTGTTTTCGTGCTATTGAATGCGAAAAACACGTTTGCTGGTGTTTTCGGCACTCCACAGTGCGTTTGATATTTGCGGAAACTGCGTTATCTTCCGTTTCGGTGGGTTTGCAGCTGAGATATTCATTTTCAGTGATAATCTTCATGATTGTTCTGTGAGAAGTGTGCAGAATCACCGAAATCGCTGTTTTCGTGCTATTGAAGGCGAAAAACACGTTTGCTGGTGTTTTCAGCACTCCGGAGTGTGATTGATATGCAGAAACTGCGATATCTTCGTTTTCGTGGGGTTTCCAGCTGATATATGCATTTTCAGTGATAATCTTCATGATTCTTCTGTGCCAAGTGCGCATAATCACCGAAATCGCAGTTTTCGTGGTGTTGAATGCGAAAAACACGTTTGCTGGTGTTTTCAGCACTCCGGAGTGTGATTGATATGCGGAAACTGCGATATCTTCGTTTTCGTGGGGTTTCCAGCGGAGATATGCATTTTCAGTGATAATCTTCATGATTCTTCTGTGCCAAGCTCGCATAATAACCGAAATCGCTGTTTTCGTGGTGTTGAATGCGAAAAACACGTTTGCTGGTGTTTTCAGCACTCCGGAGTGTGAATGATATGCGGAAACTGCGATATCTTCGTTTTCGTGGGGTTTCCAGCTGAGATATGCATTTTCAGTGATAATCTTCATGATTCTGCTGTTACAAGTGAGCACAATCACCGAAATCGCTGCATTCGTGCTATTGAATGCGAAAAACACGTTTCCTTGTGTTTTCAGCACTCCACGGTGCGTTTGACATGCAGAAACTGCAATATCTTCGTATGAGTGGGGTTTCTAGCTGAGATATGCATTTTCAGTGATAATCTTCATGATTCTTCTGTGCCAAGTGCGCATAATCACCGAAATCGCTATTTTCGTGCTATTGAAAGCGAAAGACACGTTTCCTGGTGTTTTCAGCACTCCACGGTGCGTTTGACATGCAGAAACTGCAATATCTTCGTATTCGTGGGGATTCTAGCTGAGATATGCATTTTCTGTAATTATCTTCGAATTTCTTCTGCGCCAAGTGCGCATAATCACCGAAATCGCTGTTTTCGTGCTATTGAATGCGAAAAACACGTTTCCTGGTGTTTTCAGCACTCCACAGTGCGTTTGACATGCGGAAACTGCGATATCTTCGTTTTCGTGGGGTTTCCAGCTGAGATATGCATTTTCAGTGATAATCTTCATGATTCTTCTGTGCCAAGTGCGCATAATCACCGAAATCGCAGTTTTCGTGGTGTTGAATGCGAAAAACACGTTTCCTGATGTTTTCAGCACTCCGGATTGTGATTGATATGCGGAAACTGCGATATATTCGTTTTCGTGGGGTTTCCAGCGGAGATATGCATTTTCAGTGATAATCATCATGATTCTTCTGTGCCAAGTTCGCATAATAACCGAAATCGCTGTTTTCGTGGTGTTGAATGCGAAAAACACGTTTGCTGGTGTTTTCAGCACTCCGGAGTGTGATTGATATGCGGAAACTGCGATATCTTCGGTTTCGTAGGGTTTCCATCTGAGATATGCATTTTCAGTGATAATCTTCATGATTGTTCTGTGAGAAGTGTACAGAATCACCGAAATCGCTGTTTTCGTGCTATTGAAGGCGAAAAACACGTTTGCTGATGTTTTCAGCACTCCGGAGTGTGATTGATATGCGGAAACTGCGATACCTTCGTTTTCGTGGGGTTTCCAGCTGAGATATGCATTTTCAGTGATAATCTTCATGATTGTTCTGTGAGAAGTGTGCAGAATCACCGAAATCGCTGTTTTCGTGCAATTGAAGGCGAAAAACACGTTTGCTGATGTTTTCAGCACTCCGGAGTGTGATTGATATGCGGAAACTGCGATACCTTCGTTTTCGTGGGGTTTCCAGCTGAGATATGCATTTTCAGTGATAATTTTCATGTTTCTTCTGTGCCAAATGCGCATAATCACCGAAATCGCTGTTTTCGTGGTGTTGAATGCGAAAAACACGTTTGCTGGTGTTTTCAGCACTCCGGAGTGTGATTGATATGCGGAAACTGCGAAATCTTCGGTGTCGTAGGGTTTCCAGATGAGATATGCATTTTCAGTGATAATCTTCATGATTGTTCTGTGACAAGTGTGCAGAATCACCGAAATCGCTGCTTTCGTGCTATTGAATGCGAAAAACACGTTTCCTGGTGTTTTCAGCACTCCACGGTGCGTTTGACATGCAGAAACTGCAATATCTTCGTATTCGTGGGGTTTCTAGCTGAGATATGCATTTTCAGTTATAATCTTCATGATCCTTCTGTGCCAAGTGCGCATAATCACCGAAATCGCTATTTTCGTGCTATTGAATGCGAAAGACACGTTTCCTGGTGTTTTCAGCACTCCACGGTGCGTTTGACATGCAGAACCTGCAATATCTTCGTATTCGTGGGGATTCTAGCTAAGACATGCATTTTCTGTAATAATCTTCGAGTTTCTTCTGCGCCAAGTGCATATAATCACCGAAATCGCTGTTTTCGTGCTATTGAATGCGAAAAACACGTTTCCTGGTGTTTTCAGCACTCCACAGTGCGTTTGACATGCGGAAACTGCGAGATCTTCGTTTTCGTGGGGTTTCCAGCTGAGATATGCATTTTCAGTGATAATCTTCATGATTCTTCTGTGCCAAGTGCGCATAATCACCGAAATCGCAGTTTTCGTGGTGTTGAATGCGAAAAACACGTTTCCTGATGTTTTCAGCACTCCGGATTGTGATTGATATGCGGAAACTGCGATATATTCGTTTTCGTGGGGTTTCCAGCGGAGATATGCATTTTCAGTGATAATCTTCATGATTCTTCTGTGCCAAGTTCGCATAATAACCGAAATCGCTGTTTTCGTGGTGTTGAATGCGAAAAACACGTTTGCTGGTGTTTTCAGCACTCCGGAGTGTGATTGATATGCGGAAACTGCGATATCTTCGGTTTCGTAGGGTTTCCATCTGAGATATGCATTTTCAGTGATAATCTTCATGATTGTTCTGTGAGAAGTGTACAGAATCACCGAAATCGCTGTTTTCGTGCTATTGAAGGCGAAAAACACGTTTGCTGATGTTTTCAGCACTCCGGAGTGTGATTGATATGCGGAAACTGCGATACCTTCGTTTTCGTGGGGTTTCCAGCTGAGATATGCATTTTCAGTGATAATCTTCATGATTCTTCTGTGAGAAGTGTGCAGAATCACCGAAATCGCTGTTTTCGTGCAATTGAAGGCGAAAAACACGTTTGCTGATGTTTTCAGCACTCCGGAGTGTGATTGATATGCGGAAACTGCGATACCTTCGTTTTCGTGGGGTTTCCAGCTGAGATATGCATTTTCAGTGATAATTTTCATGTTTCTTCTGTGCCAAATGCGCATAATCACCGAAATCGCTGTTTTCGTGGTGTTGAATGCGAAAAACACGTTTGCTGGTGTTTTCAGCACTCCGGAGTGTGATTGATATGCGGAAACTGCGAAATCTTCGGTGTCGTAGGGTTTCCAGATGAGATATGCATTTTCAGTGATAATCTTCATGATTGTTCTGTGACAAGTGTGCAGAATCACCGAAATCGCTGCTTTCGTGCTATTGAATGCGAAAAACACGTTTCCTGGTGTTTTCAGCACTCCACGGTGCGTTTGACATGCAGAAACTGCAATATCTTCGTATTCGTGGGGTTTCTAGCTGAGATATGCATTTTCAGTTATAATCTTCATGATCCTTCTGTGCCAAGTGCGCATAATCACCGAAATCGCTATTTTCGTGCTATTGAATGCGAAAGACACGCTTCCTGGTGTTTTCAGCACTCCACGGTGCGTTTGACATGCAGAACCTGCAATATCTTCGTATTCGTGGGGATTCTAGCTAAGACATGCATTTTCTGTAATAATCTTCGAGTTTCTTCTGCGCCAAGTGCATATAATCACCGAAATCGCTGTTTTCGTGCTATTGAATGCGAAAAACACGTTTCCTGGTGTTTTCAGCACTCCACAGTGCGTTTGACATGCGGAAACTGCGAGATCTTCGTTTTCGTGGGGTTTCCAGCTGAGATATGCATTTTCAGTGATAATCTTCATGATTCTTCTGTGCCAAGTTCGCATAATCACCGAAATCGCTGTTTTCGTGGTGTTGAATGCGAAAAACACGTTTGCTGGTGTTTTCAGCACTCCGGAGTGTGATTGACATGCAGAAACTGCAATATCTTCGTATTCGTGGGGTTTCCAGCTGAGATATGCATTTTCAGTGATAATCTTCATGATTCTGCTGTTACAAGTGTGCAGAATCACCGAAATCGCTGTTTTCGTGCTATTGAATGCGAAAAACACGTTAGCTGGTGTTTTCATCACTCCACAGTGCGTTTGATATATGCGGAAACTGCGTTATCTTCCGTTTCGATGGGTTTGCAGCTGAGATATGCATTTTCAGTGATAATCTTCATGATTGTTCTGTGCCAAGTGCGCATAATCACCGAAATCGCAGTTTTCGTGGTGTTGAATGCGAAAAACACGTTTGCTGGTGTTTTCATCACTCCGGAGTGTGATTGATATGCGGAAACTGCGATATCTTCGTTTTCGTGGGGTTTCCAGCGGAGATATGCATTTTCAGTGATAATCTTCATGATTCTTCTGTGCCAAGTTCGCATAATAACCGAAATCGCTGTTTTCGTGGTGTTGAATGCGAAAAACACGTTTGCTGGTGTTTTCAGCACTCCGGAGTGTGATTGATATGCGGAAACTGCGATATCTTCGGTTTCGTAGGGTTTCCAGCTGAGATATGCATTTTCAGTGATAATCTTCATGATTGTTCTGTGACATGTGTGCAGAATCACCGAAATCGCTGTTTTCGTGCTATTGAATGCGAAAAACACGTTTCCTGGTGTTCTCAGCACTCCACAGTGCGTTTGACATGCGGAAACTGCGATATCTTCGTTTTCGTGGGGTTTCCAGCTGAGATATGCATTTTCAGTGATAATCTTCGAGTTTCTTCTGTGACATGTGTGCAGAATCGCCGAAATCGCTGTTTTCGTGGTGTTGAATGCGAAAAACACGTTTCCTGGTGTTTTCAGCACTCCACAGTGCGTTTGACATGCGGAAACTGCGATATCTTCGTTTTCGTTGGGTTTCCAGCTGAGATATGCATTTTCAGTGATAATCTTCATGATTGTTCTGTGACAAGTGTGCAGAATCACCGAAATCGCTGTTTTCGTGGTGTTGAATGCGAAAAACACGTTTCCTGTTGTTTTCAGCTCTCCACAGTGCGTTTGATATGCGGAAACCGCGATATCTTCGTTTTCGTTGGGTTTGCAGCTGAGATATGCATTTTCAGTGATAATCTTCATCATTGTTCCGTGCCAAGTGCGTATAATCACCGAAATCGCTGTTCTCGTCGTGTTGAATGCGAAAAACACGTTTGCTGGTGTTATCAGCTCTCCGGAGTGTGACACATATGCGGAAACTGCGGTATCTTCATTTTCGTGGGGTTTCCAGCTGAGATATGCATTTTCAGTGATAACCTTCATTATTGTTCTGTGCCAAGTGCGCATAATCACCGAAATCGCTGTTCTCGTCGTGTTGAATGCGAAAAACACGTTTCCTGGTGTTTTCAGCACTCCACGGTGCGTTTGACATGCAGAAACTGCAATATCTTCGTTTTCGTTGGGTTTCCAGCTGAGATATGCATTTTCAGTGATAATCTTCGAGTTTCTTCTGTGCCAAGTGCGCATAATCACCGAAATCGCTGTTTTCGTGGTGTTGAATGCGAAAAACACGTTTCCTGTTGTTTTCAGCACTCCACAGTGCGTTTGATATGCGGAAACCGCGATATCTTCGTTTTCGTTGGGTTTGCAGCTGAGATATGCATTTTCAGTGATAATCTTCATCATTGTTCCGTGCCAAGTGCGTATAATCACCGAAATCGCTGTTCTCGTCGTGTTGAATGCGAAAAACACGTTTGCTGGTGTTTTCAGCTCTCCGGAGTGTGATAGATATGCGGAAACTGCGGTATCTTCATTTTCGTGGGGTTTCCAGCTGAGATATGCATTTTCAGTGATAATCTTCATTATTGTTCTGTGCCAAGTGCGCATAATCACCGAAATCGCTGTTCTCGTCGTGTTGAATGCGAAAAACACGTTTCCTGGTGTTTTCAGCACTCCACAGTGCGTTTGATATGCGAAAACCGCGATATCTTCGTTTTCGTTGGGTTTGCAGCTGAGATATGCATTTTCAGTGATAATCTTCATTATTGTTCTGTGCCGAGTGCGCAAAATCACCGAAATCGCTGTTCTCGTGGTATTGAATGCGAAAAACACGTTTGCTGGTGTTTTCAGCTCTCCGGAGTGTGATTGATATGCGGAAACTGCGATATCTTCGGTTTCGTAGGGTTTCCAGCTGAGATATGCGTTTTCAGTGATAATCTTCCTGATTGTTCTGTGACAAGTGTGCAGAATCACCGAAATCGCGGTTTTCGTACTACTGAATGCGAAAAACACGTTTTCTGGTGTTTTCAGCACTGCACGGTGCGTTTGACATGCAGAAACTGCAATACCTTCGTATTCGTGGGGTTTCTTGCTGAGATGTGCATTTTCTGTAGTAATCTTCGAGTTTCTTCTGTGCCAAGTGCGCATAATCACCGAAATCGCTGTTTTCGTGGCGTTGAATGCGAAAAACACGTTTCCTGGTGTTTTCAGCACTCCACAGTGCGTTTGATATGCGGAAACCGCGACATCCTCGTTTTCGTTGGGTTTCCAGCTGAGATATGCATTTTCAGTGATAATCGTCGACATTCTTCCGTGACATGTGTGCAGAATCGCCGAAATCGCTGTTTTCGTGCTATTGAATGCGAAATACACGTTTCCTGCTGTTTTCAGCACTCCACAGTGTGTTTGACATGCGGAAACTGCGATATCTTCGTTTTCGTGGGGTTTCCAGCCGAGATATGCATTTTCAGTGATAATCTTCGAGTTTCTTCTGTGCCATGTGCGCATAATCACCGAAATCGCTGTTTTCGTGGTGTTGAATGCGAAAAACACGTTTCCTCGTGTTTTCAGCACTCCGGAGTGTGATTGATATGCGGAAACTGCGATATCTTCGCTTTCGTGGGGTTTCCAGCTGAGATATGCATTTTCAGTGATAATCGTCGACATTCTTCTGTGACATGTGTGCAGAATCGCCGAAATCGCTGCTTTCGTGGTGTTGAATGCAAAAAACACGTTTCCTGGTGTTTTCAGCACTCCACAGTGCGTTTGATATGCGGAAACCGCGATATCTTCGTTTTCGTGGCGTTTCCAGCTGAGATATGCATTTTCAGTGATAATCGACGACATTCTTCTGTGACATGTGTGCAGAATCGCCGAAATCGCTGTTTTCGTGGTGTTGAATGCGAAAAACACATTTCCTGGTGTTTTCAGCACTCCACAGTGCGTTTGACATGCGGAAACCGCGATATCTTCGTTTTCGTTGGGTTTCCTGCTGAGATATGCATTTTCAGTGATAATCTTCATGATTGTTCTGTGACAAGTGTGCAGAATGACCGAAATCGCTGCTTTCGTGGTGTTGAATGCAAAAAACACGTTTCCTGGTGTTTTCAGCACTCCACAGTGCGTTTGACATGCGGAAACCGCGATATCTTCGTTTTCGTTGGGTTTCCTGCTGAGATATGCATTTTCAGTGATAATCTTCATGATTGTTCTGTGACAAGTGTGCAGAATGACCGAAATCGCTGCTTTCGTGGTGTTGAATGCAAAAAACACGTTTCCTGGTGTTTTCAGCACTCCACAGTGCGTTTGATATGCGGAAACCGCGATATCTTCGTTTTCGTTGGGTTTGCAGCTGAGATATGCATTTTCAGTGATAATCTTCATTATTGTTCTGTGCCGAGTGCGCATAATCACCGAAATCGCTGTTTTCGTGGTGTTGAATGCGAAAAACACGTTTGCTGGTGTTTTCAGCACTCCAGAGTGTGATTGATATGCGGAAACTGCGATATCTTCATTTTCGTGGGGTTTCCAGCTGAGATATGCATTTTCAGTGATAATCTTCATGATTCTTCTGTGCCAAGTGCGCATAATCACCGAAATCGCTGTTTTCGTGGTGTTGAATGCGAAAAACACGTTTTCTGGTGTTTTCAGCACTCCACGGTGCGTTTGACATGCAGAAACTGCAATACCTTCGTATTCGTGGGGTTTCTAGCTGAGATATGCATTTTCTGTAGTAATCTTCGAGTTTCTTCTGTGCCAAGTGCGCATAATCACCGAAATCGCTGTTTTCGTGCTATTGAATGCGAAAAACACGTTTTCTGGTGTTTTCAGCACTCCACAGTGCGTTTGATATGCGGAAACCGCGATATCTTCATTTTCGTGCGGTTTCCAGCTGAGCTATGCATTTTCAGTGATAATCTTCATGATTGTTCTGTGACAAGTGTGCAGAATCACCGAAATCGCTGTTTTCGTGGTGTTGAATGCAAAAAACACGTTTCCTGGTGTTTTCAGCACTCCACAGTGCGTTTGATATGCGGAAACCGCGATATCTTCGTTTTCGTTGGGTTTGCAGCTGAGATATGCATTTTCAGTGATAATCTTCATTATTGTTCTGTGCCGAGTGCGCATAATCACCGAAATCGCTGTTCTCGTGGTGATGAATGCGGATAACACGTTTGCTGGTGTTTTCCGCACTCCACAGTGCGTTTGATATGCGGAAACCGCGATATCTTCGTTTTCGTTGGGTTTGCAGCTGAGATATGCATTTTCAGTGATAATCTTCATTATTGTTCTGTGCCAAGTGCGCATAATTACCGAAATCGCTGTTCTCGTGGTCTTGAATGCGAAAAACACGTTTCCTGGTGTTTTCAGCACTCCACAGTGCGTTTGACATGCGGAAACTGCGATATCTTCGTTTTCGTTGGGTTTCCTGCTGAGATATGCATTTTCAGTGATAATCTTCATGATTGTTCTGTGACAAGTGTGCAGAATCACCGAAATCGCTGTTTTCGTGGTGTTGAATGCAAAAAACACGTTTCCTGGTGTTTTCAGCACTCCACAGTGCGTTTGACATGCGGAAACTGCGATATCTTCGTTTTCGTTGGGTTTCCTGCTGAGATATGCATTTTCAGCGATAATCTTCATGATTGTTCTGTGACAAGTGTGCAGAATCACCGAAATCGCTGTTTTCGTGGTGTTGAATGCAAAAAACACGTTTCCTGGTGTTTTCAACCCTCCACAGTGCGTTTGATACGCGGAAACCGCGATATCTTCGTTTTCGTTGGGTGTGCATTTGAGATATGCATTTTCAGTGATAATCTTCATTAGTGTTCTGTGCCGAGTGCGCATAATCACCGAAATCGCTGTTCTCGTGTTGTTGAATGCGAAAAACACGTTTGCTGGTGTTTTCAGCTCTCCGGAGTGTGATTGATATGCGGAAACTGCGATATCTTCGGTTTCGTTGGGTTTCCTGCTGAGATATGCATTTTCAGTGATAATCTTCATGATTGTTCTGTGACAAGTGTGCAGAATGACCGAAATCGCTGCTTTCGTCGTGTTGAATGCAAAAAACACGTTTCCTGGTGTTTTCAGCACTCCACAGTGCGTTTGATATGCGGAAACCGCGATATCTTCGTTTTCGTTGGGTTTGCAGCTGAGATATGCATTTTCAGTGATAATCTTCATTATTGTTCTGTGCCGAGTGCGCATAATCACCGAAATCGCTGTTCTCGTGATGTTGAATGCGAAAAACACGTTTGCTGGTGTTTTCAGCACTCTACAGTGCGTTTGATATGCGTAAACCGCGATATCTTCGTTTTCGTTGGGTTTGCAGCTGAGATATGCATTTTTAGTGATAATCTTCATTATTGTTCTGTGACGAGTGCGCATAATCACCGAAATCGCTGTTCTCGTGGTGTTGATTGCGAAAAACACGTTTGCTGGTGTTTTCAGCACTCCACAGTGCGTTTGATATGCGGAAACCGCGATATCTTCGTTTTCGTTGGGTTTGCAGCTGAGATATGCATTTTCAGTGATAATCTTCATTATAGTTCTGTGCCGAGTGCGCATAATCACCGAAATCGCTGTTCTCGTGGTGTTGAATGCGAAAAACACGTTTTCTGGTGTTTTAAGCACTCCACAGTGCGTTTGATATGCGGAAACCGCGATATCTTCGTTTTCGTGGCGTTTCCAGCTGAGATATGCATTTTCAGTGATAATCGACGACATTCTTCTGTGACATGTGTGCAGAATCGCTGAAATCGCTGTTTTCGTGGTGTTGAATGCGAAAAACACGTTTCCTGGTGTTTTCAGCACTCCACAGTGCGTTTGACATGCGGAAACCGCGATATCTTCGTTTTCGTTGGGTTTCCTGCTGAGATATGCATTTTCAGTGATAATCTTCATGATCGTTCTGTGACAAGTGTGCAGAATCACCGAAATCGCTGTTTTCGTGGTGTTGAATGCAAAAAACACGTTTCCTGGTGTTTTCAGCACTCCACAGTGCGATTGATATGCGGAAACCGCGATATCTTCGTTTTCGTTGAGTTTGCAGCTGAGATATGCATTTTCAGAGATAATCTTCATTATTGTTCTGTGCCGAGTGCGCATAATCACCGAAATCGCTGTTCTCGTGGTGTTGAATGCGGATAACACGTTTGCGGGTTTTTTCAGCACTCCACAGTGCGTTTGATATGCGGAAACCGCGATATCTTCGTTTTCGTTGGGTTTGCAGCTGAGATATGCATTTTCAGTGATAATCTTCATTATTGTTCTGTGCCAAGTTCGCATAATTACCGAAATCGCTGTTCTCGTGATCTTGAATGCGAAAAACGTTTCCTGGTGTTTTCAGCACTCCACATTGCGTTTGACATGCGGAAACTGCGATATCTTCGTTTTCGTTGGGTTTCCTGCTGAGATATGCATTTTCAGTGATAATCTTCATGATTGTTCGGTGAAAAGTGTGCAGAATCACCGAAATCGCTGATTTCGTGGGGTTGAATGCAAAAAACACGTTTCCTGGTGTTTTCAGCACTCCACAGTGCGTTTGATATGCGGAAACCGCGATATCTTCGTTTTCGTTGGGTTTCCTGCTGAGATATGCATTTTCAGTGATAATCTTCATGATTGTTCTGTGACAAGTGTGCAGAACCACCGAAATCGCTGTTTTCGTGGTGTTGAATGCAAAAAACACGTTTCCTGGTGTTTTCAGCACTCCACAGTGCGTTTGATATGCGGAAACCGCGATATCTTCGTTTTCGTTGGGTTTGCAGCTGAGATATGCATTTTCAGAGATAATCTTCATTATTGTTCTGTGCCGAGTGCGCATAATCACCGAAATCGCTGTTCTCGTGGTGTTGAATGCGGATAACACGTTTGCTGGTGTTTTCAGCACTCCACAGTGCGTTTGATATGCGGAAACCGCGATATCTTCGTTTTCGTTGGGTTTGCAGCTGAGATATGCATTTTCAGTGATAATCTTCATTATTGTTCTGTGCCAAGTGCGCATAATTACCGAAATCGCTGTTCTCGTGATCTTGAATGCGAAAAACACGTTTCCTGGTGTTTTCAGCACTCCACAGTGCGTTTGACATGCGGAAACTGCGATATCTTCGTTTTCGTTGGGTTTCCTGCTGAGATATGCATTTTCAGTGATAATCTTCATGATTGTCCGGTGAAAAGTGTGCAGAATCACCGAAATCGCTGATTTCGTGGGGTTGAATGCAAAAAACACGTTTCCTGGTGTTTTCAGCACTCCACAGTGCGTTTGATATGCGGAAACCGCGATATCTTCGTTTTCGTTGGGTTTGCAGCTGAGATATGCATTTTTAGTGATAATCTTCATTATTGCTCTGTGCCGAGTGCGCATAATCACCGAAATCGCTGTTCTCGTGGTGTTTAATGCGAAAAACACGTTTGCTGGTGTTTTCAGCACTCCACAGTGCGTTTGATATGCGGAAACCGCGATATCTTCGTTTTCGTTGGGTTTCCAGCTGAGATATGCATTTTCAGTGATAATCGACGACATTCTTCTGTGACATGTGTGCAGAATCGCCGAAATCGCTGTTTTCGTGGTGTTGAATGCGAAAAACACGTTTCCTGGTGTTTTCAGCACTCCACAGTGCGTTTGACATGCGGAAACCGCGATATCTTCGTTTTCGTTGGGTTTCCTGCTGAGATATGCATTTTCAGTGATAATCTTCATGATTGTTCTGTGACAAGTGTGTAGAATCACCGAAATCGCTGTTTTCGTGGTGTTGAATGCAAAAAACACGTTTCCTGGTGTTTTCAGCACTCCACCGTGCGTTTGATATGCGGAAACCGCGATATCTTCGTTTTCGTTGGGTTTGCAGCTGAGATATGCATTTTCAGTGATAATCTTCATTATTGTTCTGTGCCGAGTGCGCATAATCACCGAAATCGCTGTTCTCGTGGTGTTGAATGCGGATAACACGTTTGCTGGTGTTTTCAGCACTCCACAGTGCGTTTGATATGCGGAAACCGCGATATCTTCGTTTTCGTTGGGTTTGCAGCTGAGATATGCATTTTCAGTGATAATCTTCATTATTGTTCTGTGCCGAGTGCGCATAATCACCGAAATCGCTGTTCTCGTGGTGTTGAATGCGGATAACACGTTTGCTGGTGTTTTCAGCACTCCACAGTGCGTTTGATATGCGGAAACCGCGATATCTTCGTTTTCGTTGGGTTTGCAGCGGAGATATGCATTTTCAGTGATAATCTTCATTATTGTTCTGTGCCGAGTGCGCATAATCACCGAAATCGCAGTTCACGTGGTGTTGAATGCGGATAACACGTTTGCTGGTGTTTTCAGCACTCCACAGTGCGTTTGATATGCGGAAACCGCGATATCTTTGTTTTCGTTGGGTTTGCAGCTGAGATATGCATTTTCAGTGATAATCTTCATTATTGTTCTGTGCCAAGTGCGCATAATTACCGAAATCGCTGTTCTCGTGGTCTTGAATGCGAAAAACACGTTTCCTGGCGTTTTCAGCACTCCACAGTGCGTTTGACATGCGGAAACTGCGATATCTTCGTTTTCGTTGGGTTTCCTGCTGAGATATGCATTTTCAGTGATAATCTTCATGATTGTTCTGTGACAAGTGTGCAGAATCACCGAAATCGCTGATTTCGTGGGGTTGAATGCAAAAAACACGTTTCCTGGTGTTTTCAGCACTCCACAGTGCGTTTGATATGCGGAAACCGCGATATCTTCGTTTTCGTTGGGTTTGCAGCTGAGATATGCATTTTTAGTGATAATCTTCATTATTGTTCTGTGCCGAGTGCGCATAATCACCGAAATCGCTGTTCTCGTGGTGTTGAATGCGAAAAACACGTTTGCTGGTGTTTTCAGCACTCCACAGTGCGTTTGATATGCGGAAACCGCGATATCTACGTTTTCGTTGGGTTTGCAGCTGAGATATGCATTTTTAGTGATAATCTTCATTATTGCTCTGTGCCGAGTGCGCATAATCACCGAAATCGCTGTTCTCGTGGTGTTTAATGCGAAAAACACGTTTGCTGGTGTTTTCAGCACTCCACAGTGCGTTTGATATGCGGAAACCGCGATATCTTCGTTTTCGTTGGGTTTCCAGCTGAGATATGCATTTTCAGTGATAATCGACGACATTCTTCTGTGACATGTGTGCAGAATCGCCGAAATCGCTGTTTTCGTGGTGTTGAATGCGAAAAACACGTTTCCTGGTGTTTTCAGCACTCCACAGTGCGTTTGACATGCGGAAACCGCGATATCTTCGTTTTCGTTGGGTTTCCTGCTGAGATATGCATTTTCAGTGATAATCTTCAGGATTGTTCTGTGACAAGTGTGCAGAATCACCGAAATCGCTGTTTTCGTGGTGTTGAATGCAAAAAACACGTTTCCTGGTGTTTTCAGCACTCCACCGTGCGTTTGATATGCGGAAACCGCGATATCTTCGTTTTCGTTGGGTTTGCAGCTGAGATATGCATTTTCAGTGATAATCTTCATTATTGTTCTGTGCCGAGTGCGCATAATCACCGAAATCGCTGTTCTCGTGGTGTTGAATGCGGATAACACGTTTGCTGGTGTTTTCAGCACTCCACAGTGTGTTTGATATGCGGAAACCGCGATATCTTCGTTTTCGTTGGGTTTGCAGCTGAGATATGCATTTTCAGTGATAATCTTCATTATTGTTCTGTGCCGAGTGCGCATAATCACCGAAATCGCTGTTCTCGTGGTGTTGAATGCGGATAACACGTTTGCTGGTGTTTTCAGCACTCCACAGTGCGTTTGATATGCGGAAACCGCGATATCTTCGTTTTCGTTGGGTTTGCAGCTGAGATATGCATTTTCAGTGATAATCTTCATTATTGTTCTGTGCCGAGTGCGCATAATCACCGAAATCGCTGTTCTCGTGGTGTTGAATGCGGATAACACGTTTGCTGGTGTTTTCAGCACTCCACAGTGCGTTTGATATGCGGAAACCGCGATATCTTTGTTTTCGTTGGGTTTGCAGCTGAGATATGCATTTTCAGTGATAATCTTCATTATTGTTCTGTGCCAAGTGCGCATAATTACCGAAATCGCTGTTCTCGTGGTCTTGAATGCGAAAAACACGTTTCCTGGCGTTTTCAGCACTCCACAGTGCGTTTGACATGCGGAAACTGCGATATCTTCGTTTTCGTTGGGTTTCCTGCTGAGATATGCATTTTCAGTGATAATCTTCATGATTGTTCTGTGACAAGTGTGCAGAATCACCGAAATCGCTGTTTTCGTGGTGTTGAATGCAAAAAACACGTTTCCTGGTGTTTTCAGCACTCCACAGTGCGTTTGATATGCGGAAACCGCGATATCTTCGTTTTCGTTGGGTTTGCAGCTGAGATATGCATTTTCAGTGATAATATTCATTATTGTTCTGTGCCGAGTGCGCATAATCACCGAAATCGCTGTTCTCGTGGTGTTGAATGCGGATAACACGTTTGCTGGTGTTTTCAGCACTCCACAGTGCGTTTGACATTCGGAAACTGCGATATCTTCGTTTTCGTTGGGTTTCCTGCTGAGATATGCATTTTCAGTGATAATCTTCATGATTGTTCTGTGAAAAGTGTGCAGAATCACCGAAATCGCTGTTCTCGTGGTGTTGAATGCGAAAAACACGTTTTCTGGTGTTTTCAGCACTCCACAGTGCGTTTGATAGGCGGAAACCGCGATATCTTCGTTTTCGTGGCGTTTCCAGCTGAGATATGCATTTTCAGTGATAATCGACGACATTCTTCTGTGACATGTGTGCAGAATCGCCGAAATCGCCGTTTTCGTGGTGTTGAATGCGAAAAACACGTTTCCTGGTGTTTTCAGCACTCCACAGTGCGTTTGACATGCGGAAACCGCGATATCTTCGTTTTCGTTGGGTTTCCTGCTGAGATATGCATTTTCAGTGATAATCTTCATGATTGTTCTGTGACAAGTGTGCAGAATCACCGAAATCGCTGTTTTCGTGGTGTTGAATGCAAAAAACACGTTTCCTGGTGTTTTCAGCACTCCACAGTGCGTTTGATATGCGGAAACCGCGATATCTTCGATTTCGTTGGGTTTGCAGCTGAGATATGCATTTTCAGTGATAATCTTCATTATTGTTCTGTGCCGAGTGCGCGTAATCACCGAAATCGCTATTCTCGTGGTGTTGAATGCGGATAACACGTTTGCTGGTGTTTTCAGCACTCCACAGTGCGTTTGACATTCGGAAACTGCGATATCTTCGTTTTCGTTGGGTTTCCTGCTGAGATATGCATTTTCAGTGATAATCTTCATGATTGTTCTGTGAAAAGTGTGCAGAATCACCGAAATCGCTGTTGTCGTGGTGTTGAATGCGAAAAACACGTTTTCTGGTGTTTTCAGCACTCCACAGTGCGTTTGATATGCGGAAACCGCGATATCTTCGTTTTCGTGGCGTTTCCAGCTGAGATATGCATTTTCAGTGATAATCGACGACATTCTTCTGTGACATGTGTGCAGAATCGCCGAAATCGCTGTTTTCGTGGTGTTGAATGCGAAAAACACGTTTCCTGGTGTTTTCAGCACTCCACAGTGCGTTTGACATGCGGAAACCGCGATATCTTCGTTTTCGTTGGGTTTCCTGCTGAGATATGCATTTTCAGTGATAATCTTCATGATTGTTCTGTGACAAGTGTGCAGAATCACCGAAATCGCTGTTTTCGTGGTGTTGAATGCAAAAAACACGTTTCCTGGTGTTTTCAGCACTCCACAGTGCGTTTGATATGCGGAAACCGCGATAACTTCGATTTCGTTGGGTTCCCAGCTGAGATATGCATTTTCAGTGATAATCTTCATTATTGTTCTGTGCCGAGGGCGCATAATCACCGAAATCGCTGTTCTCGTGGTGTTGAATGCGGATAACACGTTTGCTGGTGTTTTCAGCACTCCACAGTGCGTTTGATATGCGGAAACCGCGATATCTTCGTTTTCGTTGGGTTTGCAGCGGAGATATGCATTTTCAGTGATAATCTTCATTATTGTTCTGTGCCGAGTGCGCATAATCACCGAAATCGCAGTTCACGTGGTGTTGAATGCGGATAACACGTTTGCTGGTGTTTTCAGCACTCCACAGTGCGTTTGATATGCGGAAACCGCGATATCTTTGTTTTCGTTGGGTTTGCAGCTGAGATATGCATTTTCAGTGATAATCTTCATTATTGTTCTGTGCCAAGTGCGCATAATTACCGAAATCGCTGTTCTCGTGGTCTTGAATGCGAAAAACACGTTTCCTGGCGTTTTCAGCACTCCACAGTGCGTTTGACATGCGGAAACTGCGATATCTTCGTTTTCGTTGGGTTTCCTGCTGAGATATGCATTTTCAGTGATAATCTTCATGATTGTTCTGTGACAAGTGTGCAGAATCACCGAAATCGCTGATTTCGTGGGGTTGAATGCAAAAAACACGTTTCCTGGTGTTTTCAGCACTCCACAGTGCGTTTGATATGCGGAAACCGCGATATCTTCGTTTTCGTTGGGTTTGCAGCTGAGATATGCATTTTTAGTGATAATCTTCATTATTGTTCTGTGCCGAGTGCGCATAATCACCGAAATCGCTGTTCTCGTGGTGTTGAATGCGAAAAACACGTTTGCTGGTGTTTTCAGCACTCCACAGTGCGTTTGATATGCGGAAACCGCGATATCTACGTTTTCGTTGGGTTTGCAGCTGAGATATGCATTTTTAGTGATAATCTTCATTATTGCTCTGTGCCGAGTGCGCATAATCACCGAAATCGCTGTTCTCGTGGTGTTTAATGCGAAAAACACGTTTGCTGGTGTTTTCAGCACTCCACAGTGCGTTTGATATGCGGAAACCGCGATATCTTCGTTTTCGTTGGGTTTCCAGCTGAGATATGCATTTTCAGTGATAATCGACGACATTCTTCTGTGACATGTGTGCAGAATCGCCGAAATCGCTGTTTTCGTGGTGTTGAATGCGAAAAACACGTTTCCTGGTGTTTTCAGCACTCCACAGTGCGTTTGACATGCGGAAACCGCGATATCTTCGTTTTCGTTGGGTTTCCTGCTGAGATATGCATTTTCAGTGATAATCTTCAGGATTGTTCTGTGACAAGTGTGCAGAATCACCGAAATCGCTGTTTTCGTGGTGTTGAATGCAAAAAACACGTTTCCTGGTGTTTTCAGCACTCCACCGTGCGTTTGATATGCGGAAACCGCGATATCTTCGTTTTCGTTGGGTTTGCAGCTGAGATATGCATTTTCAGTGATAATCTTCATTATTGTTCTGTGCCGAGTGCGCATAATCACCGAAATCGCTGTTCTCGTGGTGTTGAATGCGGATAACACGTTTGCTGGAGTTTTCAGCACTCCACAGTGCGTTTGATATGCGGAAACCGCGATATCTTTGTTTTCGTTGGGTTTGCAGCTGAGATATGCATTTTCAGTGATAATCTTCATTATTGTTCTGTGCCAAGTGCGCATAATTACCGAAATCGCTGTTCTCGTGGTCTTGAATGCGAAAAACACGTTTCCTGGCGTTTTCAGCACTCCACAGTGCGTTTGACATGCGGAAACTGCGATATCTTCGTTTTCGTTGGGTTTCCTGCTGAGATATGCATTTTCAGTGATAATCTTCATGATTGTTCTGTGACAAGTGTGCAGAATCACCGAAATCGCTGTTTTCGTGGTGTTGAATGCAAAAAACACGTTTCCTGGTGTTTTCAGCACTCCACAGTGCGTTTGATATGCGGAAACCGCGATATCTTCGTTTTCGTTGGGTTTGCAGCTGAGATATGCATTTTCAGTGATAATATTCATTATTGTTCTGTGCCGAGTGCGCATAATCACCGAAATCGCTGTTCTCGTGGTGTTGAATGCGGATAACACGTTTGCTGGTGTTTTCAGCACTCCACAGTGCGTTTGACATTCGGAAACTGCGATATCTTCGTTTTCGTTGGGTTTCCTGCTGAGATATGCATTTTCAGTGATAATCTTCATGATTGTTCTGTGAAAAGTGTGCAGAATCACCGAAATCGCTGTTCTCGTGGTGTTGAATGCGAAAAACACGTTTTCTGGTGTTTTCAGCACTCCACAGTGCGTTTGATAGGCGGAAACCGCGATATCTTCGTTTTCGTGGCGTTTCCAGCTGAGATATGCATTTTCAGTGATAATCGACGACATTCTTCTGTGACATGTGTGCAGAATCGCCGAAATCGCCGTTTTCGTGGTGTTGAATGCGAAAAACACGTTTCCTGGTGTTTTCAGCACTCCACAGTGCGTTTGACATGCGGAAACCGCGATATCTTCGTTTTCGTTGGGTTTCCTGCTGAGATATGCATTTTCAGTGATAATCTTCATGATTGTTCTGTGACAAGTGTGCAGAATCACCGAAATCGCTGTTTTCGTGGTGTTGAATGCAAAAAACACGTTTCCTGGTGTTTTCAGCACTCCACAGTGCGTTTGATATGCGGAAACCGCGATATCTTCGATTTCGTTGGGTTTGCAGCTGAGATATGCATTTTCAGTGATAATCTTCATTATTGTTCTGTGCCGAGTGCGCGTAATCACCGAAATCGCTATTCTCGTGGTGTTGAATGCGGATAACACGTTTGCTGGTGTTTTCAGCACTCCACAGTGCGTTTGACATTCGGAAACTGCGATATCTTCGTTTTCGTTGGGTTTCCTGCTGAGATATGCATTTTCAGTGATAATCTTCATGATTGTTCTGTGAAAAGTGTGCAGAATCACCGAAATCGCTGTTGTCGTGGTGTTGAATGCGAAAAACACGTTTTCTGGTGTTTTCAGCACTCCACAGTGCGTTTGATATGCGGAAACCGCGATATCTTCGTTTTCGTGGCGTTTCCAGCTGAGATATGCATTTTCAGTGATAATCGACGACATTCTTCTGTGACATGTGTGCAGAATCGCCGAAATCGCTGTTTTCGTGGTGTTGAATGCGAAAAACACGTTTCCTGGTGTTTTCAGCACTCCACAGTGCGTTTGACATGCGGAAACCGCGATATCTTCGTTTTCGTTGGGTTTCCTGCTGAGATATGCATTTTCAGTGATAATCTTCATGATTGTTCTGTGACAAGTGTGCAGAATCACCGAAATCGCTGTTTTCGTGGTGTTGAATGCAAAAAACACGTTTCCTGGTGTTTTCAGCACTCCACAGTGCGTTTGATATGCGGAAACCGCGATATCTTCGATTTCGTTGGGTTCCCAGCTGAGATATGCATTTTCAGTGATAATCTTCATTATTGTTCTGTGCCGAGGGCGCATAATCACCGAAATCGCTGTTCTCGTGGTGTTGAATGCGGATAACACGTTTGCTGGTGTTTTCAGCACTCCACAGTGCGTTTGATATGCGGAAACCGCGATATCTTCGTTTTCGTTGGGTTTGCAGCGGAGATATGCATTTTCAGTGATAATCTTCATTATTGTTCTGTGCCGAGTGCGCATAATCACCGAAATCGCAGTTCACGTGGTGTTGAATGCGGATAACACGTTTGCTGGTGTTTTCAGCACTCCACAGTGCGTTTGATATGCGGAAACCGCGATATCTTTGTTTTCGTTGGGTTTGCAGCTGAGATATGCATTTTCAGTGATAATCTTCATTATTGTTCTGTGCCAAGTGCGCATAATTACCGAAATCGCTGTTCTCGTGGTCTTGAATGCGAAAAACACGTTTCCTGGCGTTTTCAGCACTCCACAGTGCGTTTGACATGCGGAAACTGCGATATCTTCGTTTTCGTTGGGTTTCCTGCTGAGATATGCATTTTCAGTGATAATCTTCATGATTGTTCTGTGACAAGTGTGCAGAATCACCGAAATCGCTGATTTCGTGGGGTTGAATGCAAAAAACACGTTTCCTGGTGTTTTCAGCACTCCACAGTGCGTTTGATATGCGGAAACCGCGATATCTTCGTTTTCGTTGGGTTTGCAGCTGAGATATGCATTTTTAGTGATAATCTTCATTATTGTTCTGTGCCGAGTGCGCATAATCACCGAAATCGCTGTTCTCGTGGTGTTGAATGCGAAAAACACGTTTGCTGGTGTTTTCAGCACTCCACAGTGCGTTTGATATGCGGAAACCGCGATATCTACGTTTTCGTTGGGTTTGCAGCTGAGATATGCATTTTTAGTGATAATCTTCATTATTGCTCTGTGCCGAGTGCGCATAATCACCGAAATCGCTGTTCTCGTGGTGTTTAATGCGAAAAACACGTTTGCTGGTGTTTTCAGCACTCCACAGTGCGTTTGATATGCGGAAACCGCGATATCTTCGTTTTCGTTGGGTTTCCAGCTGAGATATGCATTTTCAGTGATAATCGACGACATTCTTCTGTGACATGTGTGCAGAATCGCCGAAATCGCTGTTTTCGTGGTGTTGAATGCGAAAAACACGTTTCCTGGTGTTTTCAGCACTCCACAGTGCGTTTGACATGCGGAAACCGCGATATCTTCGTTTTCGTTGGGTTTCCTGCTGAGATATGCATTTTCAGTGATAATCTTCAGGATTGTTCTGTGACAAGTGTGCAGAATCACCGAAATCGCTGTTTTCGTGGTGTTGAATGCAAAAAACACGTTTCCTGGTGTTTTCAGCACTCCACCGTGCGTTTGATATGCGGAAACCGCGATATCTTCGTTTTCGTTGGGTTTGCAGCTGAGATATGCATTTTCAGTGATAATCTTCATTATTGTTCTGTGCCGAGTGCGCATAATCACCGAAATCGCTGTTCTCGTGGTGTTGAATGCGGATAACACGTTTGCTGGTGTTTTCAGCACTCCACAGTGTGTTTGATATGCGGAAACCGCGATATCTTCGTTTTCGTTGGGTTTGCAGCTGAGATATGCATTTTCAGTGATAATCTTCATTATTGTTCTGTGCCGAGTGCGCATAATCACCGAAATCGCTGTTCTCGTGGTGTTGAATGCGGATAACACGTTTGCTGGTGTTTTCAGCACTCCACAGTGCGTTTGATATGCGGAAACCGCGATATCTTCGTTTTCGTTGGGTTTGCAGCTGAGATATGCATTTTCAGTGGTAATCTTCATTATTGTTCTGTGCCGAGTGCGCATAATCACCGAAATCGCTGTTCTCGTGGTGTTGAATGCGGATAACACGTTTGCTGGTGTTTTCAGCACTCCACAGTGCGTTTGATATGCGGAAACCGCGATATCTTTGTTTTCGTTGGGTTTGCAGCTGAGATATGCATTTTCAGTGATAATCTTCATTATTGTTCTGTGCCAAGTGCGCATAATTACCGAAATCGCTGTTCTCGTGGTCTTGAATGCGAAAAACACGTTTCCTGGCGTTTTCAGCACTCCACAGTGCGTTTGACATGCGGAAACTGCGATATCTTCGTTTTCGTTGGGTTTCCTGCTGAGATATGCATTTTCAGTGATAATCTTCATGATTGTTCTGTGACAAGTGTGCAGAATCACCGAAATCGCTGTTTTCGTGGTGTTGAATGCAAAAAACACGTTTCCTGGTGTTTTCAGCACTCCACAGTGCGTTTGATATGCGGAAACCGCGATATCTTCGTTTTCGTTGGGTTTGCAGCTGAGATATGCATTTTCAGTGATAATATTCATTATTGTTCTGTGCCGAGTGCGCATAATCACCGAAATCGCTGTTCTCGTGGTGTTGAATGCGGATAACACGTTTGCTGGTGTTTTCAGCACTCCACAGTGCGTTTGACATTCGGAAACTGCGATATCTTCGTTTTCGTTGGGTTTCCTGCTGAGATATGCATTTTCAGTGATAATCTTCATGATTGTTCTGTGAAAAGTGTGCAGAATCACCGAAATCGCTGTTCTCGTGGTGTTGAATGCGAAAAACACGTTTTCTGGTGTTTTCAGCACTCCACAGTGCGTTTGATAGGCGGAAACCGCGATATCTTCGTTTTCGTGGCGTTTCCAGCTGAGATATGCATTTTCAGTGATAATCGACGACATTCTTCTGTGACATGTGTGCAGAATCGCCGAAATCGCCGTTTTCGTGTTGTTGAATGCGAAAAACACGTTTCCTGGTGTTTTCAGCACTCCACAGTGCGTTTGACATGCGGAAACCGCGATATCTTCGTTTTCGTTGGGTTTCCTGCTGAGATATGCATTTTCAGTGATAATCTTCATGATTGTTCTGTGACAAGTGTGCAGAATCACCGAAATCGCTGTTTTCGTGGTGTTGAATGCAAAAAACACGTTTCCTGGTGTTTTCAGCACTCCACAGTGCGTTTGATATGCGGAAACCGCGATATCTTCGATTTCGTTGGGTTTGCAGCTGAGATATGCATTTTCAGTGATAATCTTCATTATTGTTCTGTGCCGAGTGCGCGTAATCACCGAAATCGCTATTCTCGTGGTGTTGAATGCGGATAACACGTTTGCTGGTGTTTTCAGCACTCCACAGTGCGTTTGACATTCGGAAACTGCGATATCTTCGTTTTCGTTGGGTTTCCTGCTGAGATATGCATTTTCAGTGATAATCTTCATGATTGTTCTGTGAAAAGTGTGCAGAATCACCGAAATCGCTGTTGTCGTGGTGTTGAATGCGAAAAACACGTTTTCTGGTGTTTTCAGCACTCCACAGTGCGTTTGATATGCGGAAACCGCGATATCTTCGTTTTCGTGGCGTTTCCAGCTGAGATATGCATTTTCAGTGATAATCGACGACATTCGTCTGTGACATGTGTGCAGAATCGCCGAAATCGCTGTTTTCGTGGTGTTGAATGCGAAAAACACGTTTCCTGGTGTTTTCAGCACTCCACAGTGCGTTTGACATGCGGAAACCGCGATATCTTCGTTTTCGTTGGGTTTCCTGCTGAGATATGCATTTTCAGTGATAATCTTCATGATTGTTCTGTGACAAGTGTGCAGAATCACCGAAATCGCTGTTTTCGTGGTGTTGAATGCAAAAAACACGTTTCCTGGTGTTTTCAGCACTCCACAGTGCGTTTGATATGCGGAAACCGCGATATCTTCGATTTCGTTGGGTTTGCAGCTGAGATATGCATTTTCAGTGATAATCTTCATTATTGTTCTGTGCCGAGTGCGCATAATCACCGAAATCGCTATTCTCGTGGTGTTGAATGCGGATAACACGTTTGCTGGTGTTTTCAGCACTCCACAGTGCGTTTGATATGCGGAAACCGCGATATCTTCGTTTTCGTTGGGTTTGCAGCTGAGATATGCATTTTCAGTGATAATCTTCATTATTGTTCTGTGCCAAGTGCGCATAATTACCGAAATCGCTGTTCTCGTGGTCTTGAATGCGAAAAACACGTTTCCTGGTGTTTTCAGCACTCCACAGTGCGTTTGACATGCGGAAACTGCGATATCTTCGTTTTCGTTGGGTTTCCTACTGAGATATGCATTTTCAGTGATAATCTTCATGATTGTTCTGTGACAAGTGTGCAGAATCACCGAAAAAGCTGCTTTCGTGGTGTTGAATGCAAAAAACACGTTTCCTGGTGTTTTCAGCACTCCACAGTGCGTTTGATATGCGGAAACCGCGATATCTTCGTTTTCGTTGGGTTTGCAGCTGAGATATGCATTTTCAGTGATAATCTTCATTATTGTTCTGTGCCGAGTGCGCATAATCACCGAAATCGCAGTTCTCGTGGTGTTGAATGCGAAAAACACGTTTGCTGGTGTTTTCAGCACTCCACAGTGCGTTTGATATGCGGAAACCGCGATATCTTCGTTTTCGTTGGGTTTGCAGCTGAGATATGCATTTTCAGTGATAATCTTCATTATTGTTCTGTGCCGAGTGCGCATAATCACCGAAATCGCTGTTCTCGTGGTGTTGAATGCGAAAAACACGTTTTCTGGTGTTTTCTGCACTCCACAATGCGTTTGATATGCGGAAACCGCGATATCTTCGTTTTCGTGGGGTTTCCAGCTGAGATATGCATTTTCAGTGATAATTGTCGACATTCTTCTGTGACATGTGTGCAGAATCGCCGAAATCGCTGTTTTCGTGGTGTTGAATGCAAAAAACACGTTTCCTGGTGTTTTCAGCACTCCACAGTGTGTTTGACATGCGGAAACTGCGAAATCTTCGTTTGTCGTGGGGTTTCCAGCTGACATATGCATTTTCAGTGATAATCTTCATGATTGTTCTGTGACAAGTGTGCAGAATCACCGAAATCGCTGTTTTCGTGGTGTTGAAAGCGAAAAACACGTTTCCTGGTGTTTTCAGCACTCCACAGTGCGTTTGACATGCGGAAACTGCGATATCTTCGTTTTCGTTGGGTTTCCTGCTGAGATATGCATTTTCAGCGATAATCTTCATGATTGTTCTGTGACAAGTGTGCAGAATCACCGACATCGCTGCTTTCGTGGTGTTGAATGCAAAAAACACGTTTCCTGGTGTTTTCAGCACTCCACAGTGCGTTTGATATGCGGAAACCGCGATATCTTCGTTTTCGTTGGGTGTGCAGCTGAGATATGCATTTTCAGTGATAATCTTCATTAGTGTTCTGTGCCGAGTGCGCATAATCACCGAAATCGCTGTTCTCGTGGTGTTGAATGCGAAAAACACGTTTGCTGGCGTTTTCAGCACTCCACAGTGCGTTTGATATGCGGAAACCGCGATATCTTCGTTTTCGTTGGGTTTGCAGATGAGATATGCATTTTTAGTGATAATCTTCATTATTGTTCTGTGCCGAGTGCGCATAATCACCGAAATCGCTGTTCTCGTGGTGTTGATTGCGAAAAACACGTTTGCTGGTGTCTTCAGCACTCCACAGTGCGTTTGATATGCGGAAACCGCGATATCTTCGTTTTCGTTGGGTTTGCAGCTGAGATATGCATTTTCAGTGATAATCTTCATTATTGTTCTGTGCCGAGTGCGCATAATCACCGAAATCGCTGTTCTCGTGGTGTTGAATGCGAAAAACACGTTTTCTGGTGTTTTAAGCACTCCACAGTGCGTTTGATATGCGGAAACCGCGATATCTTCGTTTTCGTGGCGTTTCCAGCTGAGATATGCATTTTCAGTGATAATCGACGACATTCTTCTGTGACATGTGTGCAGAATCGCCGAAATCGCTGTTTTCGTGGTGTTGAATGCGAAAAACACGTTTCCTGGTGTTTTCAGCACTCCACAGTGCGTTTGACATGCGGAAACCCCGATATCTTCGTTTTCGTTGGGTTTCCTGCTGAGATATGCATTTTCAGTGATAATCTTCATGATTGTTCTGTGACAAGTGTGCAGAATCACCGAAATCGCTGTTTTCGTGGTGTTGAATGCAAAAAACACGTTTCCTGGTGTTTTCAGCACTCCACAGTGCGTTTGATATGCGGAAACCGCGATATCTTCGTTTTCGTTGTGTTTGCAGCTGAGATATGCATTTGCAGAGATAATCTTCATTATTGTTCTGTGCCGAGTGCGCATAATCACCGAAATCGCTGTTCTCGTGGTGTTGAATGCGGATAACACGTTTGCTGGTGTTTTCAGCACTCCACAGTGCGTTTGATATGCGGAAACCGCGATATCTTCGTTTTCGTTGGGTTTGCAGCTGAGATATGCATTTTCAGTGATAATCTTCATTATTGTTCTGTGCCGAGTGCGCATAATCACCGAAATCGCTGTTCTCGTGGTGTTGAATGCGGATAACACGTTTGCTGGTGTTTTCAGCACTCCACAGTGCGTTTGATATGCGGAAACCGCGATATCTTTGTTTTCGTTGGGTTTGCAGTTGAGATATGCATTTTCAGTGATAATCTTCATTATTGTTCTGTGCCAAGTGCGCATAATTACCGAAATCGCTGTTCTCGTGGTCTTGAATGCGAAAAACACGTTTCCTGGCGTTTTCAGCACTCCACAGTGCGTTTGACATGCGGAAACTGCGATATCTTCGTTTTCGTTGGGTTTCCTGCTGAGATATGCATTTTCAGTGATAATCTTCATGATTGTTCTGTGACAAGTGTGCAGAATCACCGAAATCGCGGTTTTCGTGGTGTTGAATGCAAAAAACACGTTTCCTGGTGTTTTCAGCACTCCACAGTGCGTTTGATATGCGGAAACCGCGATATCTTCGTTTTCGTTGGGTTTGCAGCTGAGATATGCATTTTCAGTGATAATATTCATTATTGTTCTGTGCCGAGTGCGCATAATCACCGAAATCGCAGTTCACGTGGTGTTGAATGCGGATAACACGTTTGCTGGTGTTTTCAGCACTCCACAGTGCGTTTGATATGCGGAAACCGCGATATCTTTGTTTTCGTTGGGTTTGCAGCTGAGATATGCATTTTCAGTGATAATCTTCATTATTGTTCTGTGCCAAGTGCGCATAATTACCGAAATCGCTGTTCTCGTGGTCTTGAATGCGAAAAACACGTTTCCTGGCGTTTTCAGCACTCCACAGTGCGTTTGACATGCGGAAACTGCGATATCTTCGTTTTCGTTGGGTTTCCTGCTGAGATATGCATTTTCAGTGATAATCTTCATGATTGTTCTGTGACAAGTGTGCAGAATCACCGAAATCGCTGATTTCGTGGGGTTGAATGCAAAAAACACGTTTCCTGGTGTTTTCAGCACTCCACAGTGCGTTTGATATGCGGAAACCGCGATATCTTCGTTTTCGTTGGGTTTGCAGCTGAGATATGCATTTTTAGTGATAATCTTCATTATTGTTCTGTGCCGAGTGCGCATAATCACCGAAATCGCTGTTCTCGTGGTGTTGAATGCGAAAAACACGTTTGCTGGTGTTTTCAGCACTCCACAGTGCGTTTGATATGCGGAAACCGCGATATCTACGTTTTCGTTGGGTTTGCAGCTGAGATATGCATTTTTAGTGATAATCTTCATTATTGCTCTGTGCCGAGTGCGCATAATCACCGAAATCGCTGTTCTCGTGGTGTTTAATGCGAAAAACACGTTTGCTGGTGTTTTCAGCACTCCACAGTGCGTTTGATATGCGGAAACCGCGATATCTTCGTTTTCGTTGGGTTTCCAGCTGAGATATGCATTTTCAGTGATAATCGACGACATTCTTCTGTGACATGTGTGCAGAATCGCCGAAATCGCTGTTTTCGTGGTGTTGAATGCGAAAAACACGTTTCCTGGTGTTTTCAGCACTCCACAGTGCGTTTGACATGCGGAAACCGCGATATCTTCGTTTTCGTTGGGTTTCCTGCTGAGATATGCATTTTCAGTGATAATCTTCAGGATTGTTCTGTGACAAGTGTGCAGAATCACCGAAATCGCTGTTTTCGTGGTGTTGAATGCAAAAAACACGTTTCCTGGTGTTTTCAGCACTCCACCGTGCGTTTGATATGCGGAAACCGCGATATCTTCGTTTTCGTTGGGTTTGCAGCTGAGATATGCATTTTCAGTGATAATCTTCATTATTGTTCTGTGCCGAGTGCGCATAATCACCGAAATCGCTGTTCTCGTGGTGTTGAATGCGGATAACACGTTTGCTGGTGTTTTCAGCACTCCACAGTGTGTTTGATATGCGGAAACCGCGATATCTTCGTTTTCGTTGGGTTTGCAGCTGAGATATGCATTTTCAGTGATAATCTTCATTATTGTTCTGTGCCGAGTGCGCATAATCACCGAAATCGCTATTCTCGTGGTGTTGAATGCGGATAACACGTTTGCTGGTGTTTTCAGCACTCCACAGTGCGTTTGATATGCGGAAACCGCGATATCTTCGTTTTCGTTGGGTTTGCAGCTGAGATATGCATTTTCAGTGATAATCTTCATTATTGTTCTGTGCCAAGTGCGCATAATTACCGAAATCGCTGTTCTCGTGGTCTTGAATGCGAAAAACACGTTTCCTGGTGTTTTCAGCACTCCACAGTGCGTTTGACATGCGGAAACTGCGATATCTTCGTTTTCGTTGGGTTTCCTACTGAGATATGCATTTTCAGTGATAATCTTCATGATTGTTCTGTGACAAGTGTGCAGAATCACCGAAAAAGCTGCTTTCGTGGTGTTGAATGCAAAAAACACGTTTCCTGGTGTTTTCAGCACTCCACAGTGCGTTTGATATGCGGAAACCGCGATATCTTCGTTTTCGTTGGGTTTGCAGCTGATATATGCATTTTCAGTGATAATCTTCATTATTGTTCTGTGCCGAGTGCGCATAATCACCGAAATCGCAGTTCTCGTGGTGTTGAATGCGAAAAACACGTTTGCTGGTGTTTTCAGCACTCCACAGTGCGTTTGATATGCGGAAACCGCGATATCTTCGTTTTCGTTGGGTTTGCAGCTTAGATATGCATTTTCAGTGATAATCTTCATTATTGTTCTGTGCCGAGTGCGCATAATCACCGAAATCGCTGTTCTCGTGGTGTTGAATGCGAAAAACACGTTTGCTGGTGTTTTCAGCACTCCACAGTGCGTTTGATATGCTGAAACCGCGATATCTTCATTTTCGTGGGGTTTCTAGCTGAGATATGCATTTTCAGTGATAATCTTCATGATTCTTCTGTGCCAAGTGCGCATAATCACCGAAATCGCTGTTTTCGTGGTGTTGAATGCGAAAAACACGTTTGCTGGTGTTTTCAGCACTCCAGAGTGTGATTGATATGCGGAAACTGCGATATCTTCGTTTTCGTTGGGTTTGCAGCTGAGATATGCATTTTCAGTGATAATTGTCGACATTCTTCTGTGACATGTGTGCAGAATCGCCGAAATCGCTGTTTTCGTGGTGTTGAATGCAAAAAACACGTTTCCTGGTGTTTTCAGCACTCCACAGTGCGTTTGACATGCGGAAACTGCGAAATCTTCGTTTGTCGTGGGGTTTCCAGCTGACATATGCATTTTCAGTGATAATCTTCATGATTGTTCTGTGACAAGTGTGCAGAATCACCGAAATCGCTGTTTTCGTGGTGTTGAAAGCGAAAAACACGTTTCCTGGTGTTTTCAGCACTCCACAGTGCGTTTGACATGCGGAAACTGCGATATCTTCGTTTTCGTTGGGTTTCCTGCTGAGATATGCATTTTCAGCGATAATCTTCATGATTGTTCTGTGACAAGTGTGCAGAATCACCGACATCGCTGCTTTCGTGGTGTTGAATGCAAAAAACACGTTTCCTGGTGTTTTCAGCACTCCACAGTGCGTTTGATATGCGGAAACCGCGATATCTTCGTTTTCGTTGGGTGTGCAGCTGAGATATGCATTTTCAGTGATAATCTTCATTAGTGTTCTGTGCCGAGTGCGCATAATCACCGAAATCGCTGTTCTCGTGGTGTTGAATGCGAAAAACACGTTTGCTGGCGTTTTCAGCACTCCACAGTGCGTTTGATATGCGGAAACCGCGATATCTTCGTTTTCGTTGGGTTTGCAGATGAGATATGCATTTTTAGTGATAATCTTCATTATTGTTCTGTGCCGAGTGCGCATAATCACCGAAATCGCTGTTCTCGTGGTGTTGATTGCGAAAAACACGTTTGCTGGTGTCTTCAGCACTCCACAGTGCGTTTGATATGCGGAAACCGCGATATCTTCGTTTTCGTTGGGTTTGCAGCTGAGATATGCATTTTCAGTGATAATCTTCATTAGTGTTCTGTGCCGAGTGCGCATAATCACCGAAATCGCTGTTCTCGTGGTCTTGAATGCGAAAAACACGTTTCCTGGTGTTTTCAGCACTCCACAGTGCGTTTGACATGCGGAAACTGCGATATCTTCGTTTTCGTTGGGTTTCCTACTGAGATATGCATTTTCAGTGATAATCTTCATGATTGTTCTGTGACAAGTGTGCAGAATCACCGAAAAAGCTGCTTTCGTGGTGTTGAATGCAAAAAACACGTTTCCTGGTGTTTTCAGCACTCCACAGTGCGTTTGACATGCGGAAACCCCGATATCTTCGTTTTCGTTGGGTTTCCTGCTGAGATATGCATTTTCAGTGATAATCTTCATGATTGTTCTGTGACAAGTGTGCAGAATCACCGAAATCGCTGTTTTCGTGGTGTTGAATGCAAAAAACACGTTTCCTGGTGTTTTCAGCACTCCACAGTGCGTTTGATATGCGGAAACCGCGATATCTTCGTTTTCGTTGTGTTTGCAGCTGAGATATGCATTTTCAGAGATAATCTTCATTATTGTTCTGTGCCGAGTGCGCATAATCACCGAAATCGCTGTTCTCATGGTGTTGAATGCGGATAACACGTTTGCTGGTGTTTTCAGCACTCCACAGTGCGTTTGATATGCGGAAACCGCGATATCTTCGTTTTCGTTGGGTTTGCAGCTGAGATATGCATTTTCAGTGATAATCTTCATGATTGTTCTGTGACAAGTGTGCAGAATCACCGAAATCGCTGTTTTCGTGGTGTTGAAAGCGAAAAACACGTTTCCTGGTGTTTTCAGCACTCCACAGTGCGTTTGACATGCGGAAACTGCGATATCTTCGTTTTCGTTGGGTTTCCTGCTGAGATATGCATTTTCAGCGATAATCTTCATGATTGTTCTGTGACAAGTGTGCAGAATCACCGACATCGCTGCTTTCGTGGTGTTGAATGCGAAAAACACGTTTGCTGGTGTTTTCAGCACTCCACAGTGCGTTTGATATGCGGAAACCGCGATATCTTCGTTTTCGTTGGGTGTGCAGCTGAGATATGCATTTTCAGTGATAATCTTCATTAGTGTTCTGTGCCGAGTGCGCATAATCACCGAAATCGCTGTTCTCGTGGTGTTGAATGCGAAAAACACGTTTGCTGGCGTTTTCAGCACTCCACAGTGCGATTGATATGCGGAAACCGCGATATCTTCGTTTTCGTTGGGTTTGCAGATGAGATATGCATTTTTAGTGATAATCTTCATTATTGTTCTGTGCCGAGTGCGCATAATCACCGAAATCGCTGTTCTCGTGGTGTTGATTGCGAAAAACACGTTTGCTGGTGTCTTCAGCACTCCACAGTGCGTTTGATATGCGGAAACCGCGATATCTTCGTTTTCGTTGGGTTTGCAGCTGAGATATGCATTTTCAGTGATAATCTTCATTATTGTTCTGTGCCGAGTGCGCATAATCACCGAAATCGCTGTTCTCGTGGTGTTGAATGCGAAAAACACGTTTTCTGGTGTTTTAAGCACTCCACAGTGCGTTTGATATGCGGAAACCGCGATATCTTCGTTTTCATGGCGTTTCCAGCTGAGATATGCATTTTCAGTGATAATCGACGACATTCTTCTGTGACATGTGTGCAGAATCGCCGAAATCGCTGTTTTCGTGGTGTTGAATGCGAAAAACACGTTTCCTGGTGTTTTCAGCACACCACAGTGCGTTTGACATGCGGAAACCCCGATATCTTCGTTTTCGTTGGGTTTCCTGCTGAGATATGCATTTTCAGTGATAATCTTCATGATTGTTCTGTGACAAGTGTGCAGAATCACCGAAATCGCTGTTTTCGTGGTGTTGAATGCAAAAAACACGTTTCCTGGTGTTTTCAGCACTCCACAGTGCGTTTGATATGCGGAAACCGCGATATCTTCGTTTTCGTTGGGTTTGCAGCTGAGATATGCATTTTCAGTGATAATCTTCATTATTGTTCTGTGCCAAGTGCGCATAATTACCGAAATCGCTGTTCTCGTGGTCTTGAAAGCGAAAAACACGTTTCCTGGTGTTTTCAGCACTCCACAGTGCGTTTGACATGCGGAAACTGCGATATCTTCGTTTTCGTTGGGTTTCCTGCTGAGATATACATTTTCAGTGATAATCTTCATGATTGTTCTGTGACAAGTGTGCAGAATCACCGAAATCGCTGTTTTCGTGGTGTTGAATGCGAAAAACACGTTTCCTGGTGTTTTCAGCACTCCACAGTGCGTTTGATATGCGGAAACTGCGATATCTTCGGTTTCGTAGGGTTTCCAGCTGAGATATGCATTTTCAGTGATAATCTTCATGATTGTTCTGTGACAAGTGCGCAGAATCACCGAAATCGCTGTTTTCGTGGTGTTGAATACAAAAAACACGTTTCCTGGTGTTTTCAGCACTCCACAGTTGCGTTTGATATGCGGAAACCGCGATATCTTCATTTTCGTGCGGTTTCCAGCTGAGATATGCATTTTCAGTGATAATCTTCATGATTGTTCTGTGACAAGTGTGCAGAATCACTGAAATCGCTGTTTTCGTGGTGTTGAATGCAAAAAACACGTTTCCTGGTGTTTTCAGCACTCCACAGTGCGTTTGATATGCGGAAACCGCGATATCTTCGTTTTCGTTGGGTTTGCAGCTGAGATATGCATTTTCAGTGATAATCTTCATTATTGTTCTGTGCCAAGTGCGCATAATCACCGAAATCGCTGTTCTCGTGGTGTTGAATGCGGATAACACGTTTGCTGGTGTTTTCATCACTCCACAGTGCGTTTGATATGCGGAAACCGCGATATCTTCGTTTTCGTTGGGTTTGCAGCTGAGATATGCATTTTCAGTCATAATCTTCATTATTGTTCTGTGCCAAGTGCGCATAATTACCGAAATCGCTGTTCTCGTGGTCTTGAATGCGAAAAACACGTTTCCTGGTGTTTTCAGCACTCCACAGTGCGTTTGACATGCGGAAACTGCGATATCTTCGTTTTCGTTGGGTTTCCTGCTGAGATATGCATTTTCAGTGATAATCTTCATGATTGTTCTGTGACAAGTGTGCAGAATCACCGCAATCGCTCTTCTCGTGGTGTTGAATGCGAAAAACACGTTTTCTGGTGTTTTCTGCACTCCACAGTGCGTTTGATATGCGGAAACCGCGATATCTTCGTTTTCGTTGGGTTTGCAGCTGAGATATGCATTTTCAGTTATTATCTTCATTATTGTTCTGTGCCAAGTGCGCATAATCACCGAAATCGCTGTTGTCGTGGTGTTGAATGCGAAAAACACGTTTGGTGGTGTTTTCAGCACTCCAGAGTGTGATTGATATGCGGAAACTGCAATACCTTCGTATTCGTGGGGTTTCTAGCTGAGATATGCATTTTCTGTAGTAATCTTCGAGTTTCTTCTGTGCCAAGTGCGCATAATCACCGAAATCGCTGTTTTCGTGCTATTGAATGCGAAAAACACGTTTTCTGGTGTCTTCAGCACTCCACAGTGCGTTTGATATGCGGAAACCGCGATATCTTCGTTTTCGTTGGGTTTGCAGCTGAGATATGCATTTTCAGTGATAATCTTCATTATTGTTCTGTGCCGAGTGCGCATAATCACCGAAATCGCTGTTCTCGTGGTGTTGAATGCGAAAAACACGTTTTCTGGTGTTTTAAGCACTCCACAGTGCGTTTGATATGCGGAAACCGCGATATCTTCATTTTCGTGCGGTTTCCAGCTGAGATATGCATTTTCAGTGATAATCTTCATGATTGTTCTGTGACAAGTGTGCAGAATCACCGAAATCGCTGTTTTCGTGGTGTTGAATGCAAAAAACACGTTTCCTGTTGTTTTCAGCACTCCACAGTGCGTTTGATATGCGGAAACCGCGATATCTTCGGTTTCGTAGGGTTTCCAGCTGAATTATGCATTTTCAGTGATAATCTTCATTATTGTTCTGTGCCGAGTGCGCATAATCACCGAAATCGCTGTTCTCGTGGTGTTGAATGCGAAAAACACGTTTCCTGGTGTTTTCAGCACTCCACAGTGTGTTTGACATGCGGAAACTGCGATATCTTCGTTTTCGTTGGGTTTCCTGCTGAGATATGCATTTTCAGTGATAATCTTCATGATTGTTCTGTGACAAGTGTGCAGAATCACCGAAATCGCTGTTTTCGTGGTGTTGAATGCGAAAAACACGTTTGCTGGTGTTTTCAGCACTCCAGAGTGTGATTGATATGCGGAAACTGCGATATCTTCGGTTTCGTAGGGTTTCCAGCTGAGATATGCATTTTCAGTGATAATCTTCATTATTGTTCTGTGCCGAGTGCGCATAATCACCGAAATCGCTGTTCTCGTGGTGTTGAATGCGAAAAGCACGTTTGCTGGTGATTTCAGCACTCCACAGTGCGTTTGATATGCGGAAACCGCGATATCTACGTTTTCGTTGGGTTTCCAACTGAGATATGCATTTTCAGTGATAATCTTCATTATTGTTCTGTGCCAAGTGCGCATAATCACCGAAATCGCTGTTTTCGTGCTATTGAATGTGAAAAACACTTTTCCTAGTGTTTTCAGCACTCCACAGTGCGTTTGACATGCGGAAACCGCGATATCTTCGTTTTCGTTGGGTTTGCAGCTGAGATATGCATTTTCAGTGATAATCTTCATTATTGTTCTGTGCCGAGTGCGCATAATCACCGAAATCGCTGTTTTCGTGGTGTTGAATGCGAAAAACACGTTTGCTGGTGTTTTCAGCACTCCAGAGTGTGATTGATATGCGGAAACTGCGAAATCTTCGGTTTCGTAGGGTTTCCAGCTGAGATATGCATTTTCAGTGATAATCATCATGATTCTGCTGTTATAAGTGTGCAGAATCACCGAAATCGCTGTTTTCGTGGTGTTGAATGCGAAAAACACGTATGCTGGTGTTTTCAGCTCTCCGGAGTGTGATAGATATGCGGACACTGCGATATCTTCATTTTCGTGGGGTTTCTAGCTGAGATATGCATTTTCAGTGATAATCTTCATGATTCTTCTGTGTCAAGTGTGCAGAATCACCGAAATCGCTGTTTTCGTGGTGTTGAATGCGAAAAACACGTTTCCTGGTGTTTTCAGCACTCCACAGTGCGTTTGATATGCGGAAACTGCGATATCTTCGGTTTCGTAGGGATTCCAGCTGAGATATGCATTTTCAGTGATAATCTTCATGATTGTTCTGTGACAAGTGCGCAGAATCACCGAAATCGCTGTTTTCGTGGTGTTGAATACAAAAAACACGTTTCCTGGTGTTTTCAGCACTCCACAGTTGCGTTTGATATGCGGAAACCGCGATATCTTCATTTTCGTGCGGTTTCCAGCTGAGATATGCATTTTCAGTGATAATCTTCATGATTGTTCTGTGACAAGTGTGCAGAATCACTGAAATCGCTGTTTTCGTGGTGTTGAATGCAAAAAACACGTTTCCTGGTGTTTTCAGCACTCCACAGTGCGTTTGATATGCGGAAACCGCGATATCTTCGTTTTCGTTGGGTTTGCAGCTGAGATATGCATTTTCAGTGATAATCTTCATTATTGTTCTGTGCCAAGTGCGCATAATCACCGAAATCGCTGTTCTCGTGGTGTTGAATGCGGATAACACGTTTGCTGGTGTTTTCATCACTCCACAGTGCGTTTGATATGCGGAAACCGCGATATCTTCGTTTTCGTTGGGTTTGCAGCTGAGATATGCATTTTCAGTCATAATCTTCATTATTGTTCTGTGCCAAGTGCGCATAATTACCGAAATCGCTGTTCTCGTGGTCTTGAATGCGAAAAACACGTTTCCTGGTGTTTTCAGCACTCCACAGTGCGTTTGACATGCGGAAACTGCGATATCTTCGTTTTCGTTGGGTTTCCTGCTGAGATATGCATTTTCAGTGATAATCTTCATGATTGTTCTGTGACAAGTGTGCAGAATCACCGCAATCGCTCTTCTCGTGGTGTTGAATGCGAAAAACACGTTTTCTGGTGTTTTCTGCACTCCACAGTGCGTTTGATATGCGGAAACCGCGATATCTTCGTTTTCGTTGGGTTTGCAGCTGAGATATGCATTTTCAGTTATTATCTTCATTATTGTTCTGTGCCAAGTGCGCATAATCACCGAAATCGCTGTTGTCGTGGTGTTGAATGCGAAAAACACGTTTGGTGGTGTTTTCAGCACTCCAGAGTGTGATTGATATGCGGAAACTGCAATACCTTCGTATTCGTGGGGTTTCTAGCTGAGATATGCATTTTCTGTAGTAATCTTCGAGTTTCTTCTGTGCCAAGTGCGCATAATCACCGAAATCGCTGTTTTCGTGCTATTGAATGCGAAAAACACGTTTTCTGGTGTCTTCAGCACTCCACAGTGCGTTTGATATGCGGAAACCGCGATATCTTCGTTTTCGTTGGGTTTGCAGCTGAGATATGCATTTTCAGTGATAATCTTCATTATTGTTCTGTGCCGAGTGCGCATAATCACCGAAATCGCTGTTCTCGTGGTGTTGAATGCGAAAAACACGTTTTCTGGTGTTTTAAGCACTCCACAGTGCGTTTGATATGCGGAAACCGCGATATCTTCATTTTCGTGCGGTTTCCAGCTGAGATATGCATTTTCAGTGATAATCTTCATGATTGTTCTGTGACAAGTGTGCAGAATCACCGAAATCGCTGTTTTCGTGGTGTTGAATGCAAAAAACACGTTTCCTGTTGTTTTCAGCACTCCACAGTGCGTTTGATATGCGGAAACCGCGATATCTTCGGTTTCGTAGGGTTTCCAGCTGAATTATGCATTTTCAGTGATAATCTTCATTATTGTTCTGTGCCGAGTGCGCATAATCACCGAAATCGCTGTTCTCGTGGTGTTGAATGCGAAAAACACGTTTCCTGGTGTTTTCAGCACTCCACAGTGTGTTTGACATGCGTAAACTGCGATATCTTCGTTTTCGTTGGGTTTCCAGCTGAGATATGCATTTTCAGTGATAATCTTCATGATTGTTCTGTGCCGAGTGCGCATAATCACCGAAATCGCTGTTCTCGTGGTGTTGAATGCGAAAAACACGTTTGCTGGTGATTTCAGCACTCCACAGTGCGTTTGATATGCGGAAACCGCGATATCTACGTTTTCGTTGGGTTTCCAGCTGAGATATGCATTTTCAGTGATAATCTTCATTATTGTTCTGTGCCAAGTGCGCATAATCACCGAAATCGCTGTTTTCGTGCTATTGAATGTGAAAAACACTTTTCCTAGTGTTTTCAGCACTCCACAGTGCGTTTGACATGCGGAAACCGCGATATCTTCGTTTTCGTTGGGTTTGCAGCTGAGATATGCATTTTCAGTGATAATCTTCATTATTGTTCTGTGCCGAGTGCGCATAATCACCGAAATCGCTGTTTTCGTGGTGTTGAATGCGAAAAACACGTTTGCTGGTGTTTTCAGCACTCCAGAGTGTGATTGATATGCGGAAACTGCGATATCTTCGGTTTCGTAGGGTTTCCAGCTGAGATATGCATTTTCAGTGATAATCTTCATGATTCTTCTGTGACAAGTGTGCAGAATCACCGAAATCGCTGTTTTCGTGGTGTTGAATGCGAAAAACACGTTTCCTGGTGTTTTCAGCATTCCACAGTGCGTTTGACATCCGGAAACTGCGATATCTTCGTTTTCGTGGGGTTTCCAGCTGAGATATGCATTTGCAGTGATAATCTTCATGATTGTTCTGTGACATGTGTGCAGAATCACCGAAATCGCTGTTTTCGTGGTGTTGAATGCGAAAAACACGTTTGCTGGTGTTTTCAGCACTCCAGAGTGTGATTGATATGCGGAAACTGCGAAATCTTCGGTTTCGTAGGGTTTCCTGCTGAGATATACATTTTCAGTGATAATCTTCATGATTGTTCTGTGACAAGTGTGCAGAATCACCGAAATCGCTGTTTTCGTGGTGTTGAATGCGAAAAACACGTTTCCTGGTGTTTTCAGCACTCCACAGTGCGTTTGATATGCGGAAACTGCGATATCTTCGGATTCGTAGGGTTTCCAGCTGAGATATGCATTTTCAGTGATAATCTTCATGATTGTTCTGTGACAAGTGCGCAGAATCACCGAAATCGCTGTTTTCGTGGTGTTGAATACAAAAAACACGTTTCCTGGTGTTTTCAGCACTCCACAGTTGCGTTTGATATGCGGAAACCGCGATATCTTCATTTTCGTGCGGTTTCCAGCTGAGATATGCATTTTCAGTGATAATCTTCATGATTGTTCTGTGACAAGTGTGCAGAATCACTGAAATCGCTGTTTTCGTGGTGTTGAATGCAAAAAACACGTTTCCTGGTGTTTTCAGCACTCCACAGTGCGTTTGATATGCGGAAACCGCGATATCTTCGTTTTCGTTGGGTTTGCAGCTGAGATATGCATTTTCAGTGATAATCTTCATTATTGTTCTGTGCCAAGTGCGCATAATCACCGAAATCGCTGTTCTCGTGGTGTTGAATGCGGATAACACGTTTGCTGGTGTTTTCATCACTCCACAGTGCGTTTGATATGCGGAAACCGCGATATCTTCGTTTTCGTTGGGTTTGCAGCTGAGATATGCATTTTCAGTCATAATCTTCATTATTGTTCTGTGCCAAGTGCGCATAATTACCGAAATCGCTGTTCTCGTGGTCTTGAATGCGAAAAACACGTTTCCTGGTGTTTTCAGCACTCCACAGTGCGTTTGACATGCGGAAACTGCGATATCTTCGTTTTCGTTGGGTTTCCTGCTGAGATATGCATTTTCAGTGATAATCTTCATGATTGTTCTGTGACAAGTGTGCAGAATCACCGCAATCGCTCTTCTCGTTGTGTTGAATGCGAAAAACACGTTTTCTGGTGTTTTCTGCACTCCACAGTGCGTTTGATATGCGGAAACCGCGATATCTTCGTTTTCGTTGGGTTTGCAGCTGAGATATGCATTTTCAGTTATTATCTTCATTATTGTTCTGTGCCAAGTGCGCATAATCACCGAAATCGCTGTTGTCGTGGTGTTGAATGCGAAAAACACGTTTGGTGGTGTTTTCAGCACTCCAGAGTGTGATTGATATGCGGAAAGTGCAATACCTTCGTATTCGTGGGGTTTCTAGCTGAGATATGCATTTTCTGTAGTAATCTTCGAGTTTCTTCTGTGCCAAGTGCGCATAATCACCGAAATCGCTGTTTTCGTGCTATTGAATGCGAAAAACACGTTTTCTGGTGTCTTCAGCACTCCACAGTGCGTTTGATATGCGGAAACCGCGATATCTTCGTTTTCGTTGGGTTTGCTGCTGAGATATGCATTTTCAGTGATAATCTTCATTATTGTTCTGTGCCGAGTGCGCATAATCACCGAAATCGCTGTTCTCGTGGTGTTGAATGCGAAAAACACGTTTTCTGGTGTTTTAAGCACTCCACAGTGCGTTTGATATGCGGAAACCGCGATATCTTCATTTTCGTGCGGTTTCCAGCTGAGATATGCATTTTCAGTGATAATCTTCATGATTGTTCTGTGACAAGTGTGCAGAATCACCGAAATCGCTGTTTTCGTGGTGTTGAATGCAAAAAACACGTTTCCTGTTGTTTTCAGCACTCCACAGTGCGTTTGATATGCGGAAACCGCGATATCTTCGGTTTCGTAGGGTTTCCAGCTGAATTATGCATTTTCAGTGATAATCTTCATTATTGTTCTGTGCCGAGTGCGCATAATCACCGAAATCGCTGTTCTCGTGGTGTTGAATGCGAAAAACACGTTTCCTGGTGTTTTCAGCACTCCACAGTGTGTTTGACATGCGGAAACTGCGATATCTTCGTTTTCGTTGGGTTTCCAGCTGAGATATGCATTTTCAGTGATAATCTTCATGATTGTTCTGTGACAAGTGTGCAGAATCACCGAAATCGCTGTTTTCGTGGTGTTGAATGCGAAAAACACGTTTGCTGGTGTTTTCAGCACTCCAGAGTGTGATTGATATGCGGAAACTGCGATATCTTCGGTTTCGTAGGGTTTCCAGCTGAGATATGCATTTTCAGTGATAATCTTCATTATTGTTCTGTGCCGAGTGCGCATAATCACCGAAATCGCTGTTCTCGTGGTGTTGAATGCGAAAAACACGTTTGCTGGTGATTTCAGCACTCCACAGTGCGTTTGATATGCGGAAACCGCGATATCTACGTTTTCGTTGGGTTTCCAGCTGAGATATGCATTTTCAGTGATAATCTTCATTATTGTTCTGTGCCAAGTGCGCATAATCACCGAAATCGCTGTTTTCGTGCTATTGAATGTGAAAAACACTTTTCCTAGTGTTTTCAGCACTCCACAGTGCGTTTGACATGCGGAAACCGCGATATCTTCGTTTTCGTTGGGTTTGCAGCTGAGATATGCATTTTCAGTGATAATCTTCATTATTGTTCTGTGCCGAGTGCGCATAATCACCGAAATCGCTGTTTTCGTGGTGTTGAATGCGAAAAACACGTTTGCTGGTGTTTTCAGCTCTCCGGAGTGTGATAGATATGCGGACACTGCGATATCTTCATTTTCGTGGGGTTTCTAGCTGAGATATGCATTTTCAGTGATAATCTTCATGATTCTTCTGTGTCAAGTGTGCAGAATCACCGAAATCGCTGTTTTCGTGGTGTTGAATGCAAAAAACACGTTTCCTAGTGTTTTCAGCACTCCACAGTGCGTTTGATATGCGGAAACCGCGATATCTTCGTTTTCGTTGGGTGTGCAGCTGAGATAAGCATTTTCAGTGATAATCTTCATTATTGTTCTGTGCCGAGTGCGCATAATCACCGAAATCGCTGTTCTCGTGGTGTTGAATGCGAAAAACACGTTTGCTGGTGTTTTCAGCAGTCCACAGTGCGTTTGATATGCGGAAACCGCGATATCTTCGTTTTCGTTGGGTTTGCAGCTGAGATATGCATTTTCAGTTATAATCTTCATTATTGTTCTGTGCCAAGTGCGCATAATCACCGAAATCGCTGTTCTCGTGGTGTTGAATGCGAAAAACACGTTTGCTGGTGTTTTCAGCTCTCCGGAGTGTGATTGATATGCGGAAACTGCGATATCTTCGGTTTCGTAGGGTTCCCAGCTGAGATATGCATTTTCAGTGATAATCTTCATGATTGTTCTGTGACAAGTGTGTAGAATCACCGAAATCGCTGTTTTCGTGCTATTGAATGCGAAAAACACGTTTTCTGGTGTTTTCAGCACTCCACAGTGCGTTTCATATGCGGAAACCGCGATATCTTCGTTTTCGTGGGGTTTCCAGCTGAGATATGCATTTTCAGTGATAATCGTCGACATTCTTCTGCGACATGTGGGCAGAATCGCCGAAATCGCTGTTTTCGTGGTGTTGAATGCGAAAAACATGTTTCCTGGTGTTTTCAGCACTCCACAGTGCGTTTGACATGCGGAAACTGCGATATCTTCGTTTTCGTGGGGTTTCCAGCTGAGATATGCATTTTCTGTGATAATCTTCATGATTGTTCTGTGACAAGTGTGCAGAATCACCGAAATCGCTGTTTTCGTGGTGTTGAATGCGAAAAACACGTTTCCTGGTGTTTTCAGCACTCCACAGTGCGTTTGATTTGCGGATACCGCGATATCTTCGTTTTCGTTGGGTTTGCTGCTGAGACATGCATTTTCAGTGATAATCTTCATTATTGTTCTGTGCCAAGTGCGCATAATCACCGAAATCGCTGTTTTCGTGGTGTTGAATGCGAAAAACACGTTTGCTGGTGTTTTCAGCACTCCAGAGTGTGATTGATATGCGGAAACTGCGAAATCTTCGGTTTCGTAGGGTTTCCAGCTGAGATATGCATTTTCAGTGATAATCATCATGATTCTGCTGTTATAAGTGTGCAGAATCACCGAAATCGCTGTTTTCGTGGTGTTGAATGCGAAAAACACGTATGCTGGTGTTTTCAGCTCTCCGGAGTGTGATAGATATGCGGACACTGCGATATCTTCATTTTCGTGGGGTTTCTAGCTGAGATATGCATTTTCAGTGATGATCTTCATGATTCTTCTGTGTCAAGTGTGCAGAATCACCGAAATCGCTGTTTTCGTGGTGTTGAATGCAAAAAACACGTTTCCTAGTGTTTTCAGCACTCCACAGTGCGTTTGATATGCGGAAACCGCGATATCTTCGTTTTCGTTGGGTGTGCAGCTGAGATAAGCATTTTCAGTGATAATCTTCATTATTGTTCTGTGCCGAGTGCGCATAATCACCGAAATCGCTGTTCTCGTGGTGTTGAATGCGAAAAACACGTTTGCTGGTGTTTTCAGCAGTCCACAGTGCGTTTGATATGCGGAAACCGCGATATCTTCGTTTTCGTTGGGTTTGCAGCTGAGATATGCATTTTCAGTTATAATCTTCACTATTGTTCTGTGCCAAGTGCGCATAATCACCGAAATCGCTGTTCTCGTGGTGTTGAATGCGAAAAACACGTTTGCTGGTGTTTTCAGCTCTCCGGAGTGTGATTGTTATGCGGAAACTGCGATATCTTCGGTTTCGTAGGGTTCCCAGCTGAGATATGCATTTTCAGTGATAATCTTCATGATTGTTCTGTGACAAGTGTGTAGAATCACCGAAATCGCTGTTTTCGTGCTATTGAATGCGAAAAACACGTTTTCTGGTGTTTTCAGCACTCCACAGTGCGTTTCATATGCGGAAACCGCGATATCTTCGTTTTCGTGGGGTTTCCAGCTGAGATATGCATTTTCAGTGATAATCGTCGACATTCTTCTGCGACATGTGGGCAGAATCGCCGAAATCGCTGTTTTCGTGGTGTTGAATGCGAAAAACGTTTCCTGGTGTTTTCAGCACTCCACAGTGCGTTTGACATGCGGAAACTGCGATATCTTCGTTTTCGTGGGGTTTCCAGCTGAGATATGCATTTTCTGTGATAATCTTCATGATTGTTCTGTGACAAGTGTGCAGAATCACCGAAATCGCTGTTTTCGTGGTGTTGAATGCGAAAAACACGTTTCCTGGTGTTTTCAGCACTCCACAGTGCGTTTGATTTGCGGATACCGCGATATCTTCGTTTTCGTTGGGTTTGCTGCTGAGACATGCATTTTCAGTGATAATCTTCATTATTGTTCTGTGCCAAGTGCGCATAACCACCGAAATCGCTGTTTTCGTGCTATTGATTGCGAAAAACACGTTTCCTGGTGTTTTCAGCACTCCACAGTGCGTTTGACATGCGGAAACTGCGATATCTTCGTTTTCGTTGAGTTTCCAGCTGAGATATGCATTTTCTGTGATACTCTTCATGATTCTGCTGTTATAAGTGTGCAGAATCACCCAAATCGCTGTTTTCGTGCTATCGAATGCGAAAAACACGTTTCCTGGTGTTTTCAGAACTCCACAGTGCGTTTGACATGCGGAAACTGCAATACCTTCGTATTCGTGGGGTTTCTAGCTGAGATATGCATTTTCTGTAGTAATCTTCGAGTTTCTTCTGTGACATGTGTCCAGAATCGCCAAAATCGCTGTTTTCGTGCTATTGAATGCGAAAAACGCGTTTGCTGCTGTTTTCAGCACTCCACAGTGCGTTTGTCATGCGGAAACTGCGATATCTTCGTTTTCGTGGGGTGTCCAGCTGAGATATGCATTTTCAGTGATACTCTTCATGATTCTGCTGTTATAAGTGTGCAGAATCACCCAAATCGCTGTTTTCGTGCTATCGAATGCGAAAAACACGTTTCCTGGTGTTTTCAGAACTCCACAGTGCGTTTGACATGCGGAAACTGCAATACCTTCGTATTCGTGGGGTTTCTAGCTGAGATATGCATTTTCTGTAGTAATCTTCGAGTTTCTTCTGTGCCAAGTGTGCAGAATCACCGAAATCGCTGTTTTCGTGGTGTTGAATGCAAAAAACACGTTTCCTAGTGTTTTCAGCACTCCACAGTGCGTTTGATATGCGGAAACCGCGATATCTTCGTTTTCGTTGGGTGTGCAGCTGAGATAAGCATTTTCAGTGATAATCTTCATTATTGTTCTGTGCCGAGTGCGCATAATCACCGAAATCGCTGTTCTCGTGGTGTTGAATGCGAAAAACACGTTTGCTGGTGTTTTCAGCAGTCCACAGTGCGTTTGATATGCGGAAACCGCGATATCTTCGTTTTCGTTGGGTTCCCAGCTGAGATATGCATTTTCAGTGATAATCTTCATGATTGTTCTGTGACAAGTGTGTAGAATCACCGAAATCGCTGTTTTCGTGCTATTGAATGCGAAAAACACGTTTTCTGGTGTTTTCAGCACTCCACAGTGCGTTTCATATGTGGAAACCGCGATATCTTCGTTTTCGTGGGGTTTCCAGCTGAGATATGCATTTTCAGTGATAATCGTCGACATTCTTCTGCGACATGTGGGCAGAATCGCCGAAATCGCTGTTTTCGTGGTGTTGAATGCGAAAAACATGTTTCCTGGTGTTTTCAGCACTCCACAGTGCGTTTGACATGCGGAAACTGCGATATCTTCGTTTTCGTGGGGTTTCCAGCTGAGATATGCATTTTCTGTGATAATCTTCATGATTGTTCTGTGACAAGTGTGCAGAATCACCGAAATCGCTGTTTTCGTGGTGTTGAATGCGAAAAACACGTTTCCTGGTGTTTTCAGCACTCCACAGTGCGTTTGATTTGCGGATACCGCGATATCTTCGTTTTCGTTGGGTTTGCTGCTGAGACATGCATTTTCAGTGATAATCTTCATTATTGTTCTGTGCCAAGTGCGCATAAACACCGAAATCGCTGTTTTCGTGCTATTGATTGCGAAAAACACGTTTCCTGGTGTTTTCAGCACTCCACAGTGCGTTTGACATGCGGAAACTGCGATATCTTCGTTTTCGTTGAGTTTCCAGCTGAGATATGCATTTTCAGTGATAATCGTCGACATTCTTCTGTGACATGTGTCCAGAATCGCCGAAATCGCTGTTTTCGTGCTATTGAATGCGAAAAACACGTTTCCTGCTGTTTTCAGCACTCCACAGTGCGTTTGACATGCGGAATCTGCGATATCTTCGTTTTCGTGGGGTTTCCAGCTGAGATATGCATTTTCTGTGATACTCTTCATGATTGTTCTGTGACAAGTGTGCAGAATCACCGAAATCGCTGTTTTCGTGCTATTGAATGCGAAAAACACGTTTTCTGGTGTTTTCAGCACTCCACAGTGCGTTTGACATGCAGAAACTGCAATACCTTCGTATTCGTGGGGTTTCTAGCTGAGATATGCATTTTCTGTAGTAATCTTCGAGTTTCTTCTGTGACATGTGTCCAGAATCGCCAAAATCGCTGTTTTCGTGCTATTGAATGCGAAAAACACGTTTCCTGCTGTTTTCAGCACTCCACAGTGCGTTTGACATGCGGAATCTGCGATATCTTCGTTTTCGTGGGGTTTCCAGCTGAGATATGCATTTTCTGTGATACTCTTCATGATTGTTCTGTGACAAGTGCGCATAATCACCGAAATCGCTGTTTTCGTGCTATTGAATGTGAAAAACACTTTTCCTAGTGTTTTCAGCACTCCACAGTGCGTTTGACATGCGGAAACCGCGATATCTTCGTTTTCGTTGGGTTTGCAGCTGAGATATGCATTTTCAGTGATAATCTTCATTATTGTTCTGTGCCGAGTGCGCATAATCACCGAAATCGCTGTTTTCGTGGTGTTGAATGCGAAAAACACGTTTGCTGGTGTTTTCAGCACTCCAGAGTGTGATTGATATGCGGAAACTGCGATATCTTCGTTTTCGTTGGGTTTGCAGCTGAGATATGCATTTTTAGTGATAATCTTCATTATTGTTCTGTGCCGAGTGCGCATAATCACCGATATCGCTGTTCTCGTGGTGTTGAATGCGAAAAACACGTTTGCTGGTGTTTTCAGCACTCCACAGTGCGTTTGATATGCGGAAACCGCGATATCTTCGTTTTCGTTGGGTTTGCAGCTGAGATATGCATTTTCAGTGATAATCTTCATTATTGTTCTGTGCCGAGTGCGCATAATCGCCGAAATCGCTGTTTTCGTGGTGTTGAATGCGAAAAACACGTTTCTTGGTGTTTTCAGCACTCCACAGTGCGTTTGACATGCAGAAACTGCAATACCTTCGTATTCGTGGGGTTTCTAGCTGAGATATGCATTTTCTGTAGTAATCTTCGAGTTTCTTCTGTGACATGTGTCCAGAATCGCCGAAATCGCTGTTTTCGTGCTATTGAATGCGAAAAACACGTTTCCTGCTGTTTTCAGCACTCCACAGTGCGTTTGACATGCGGAATCTGCGATATCTTCGTTTTCGTGGGGTTTCCAGCTGAGATATGCATTTTCTGTGATACTCTTCATGATTGTTCTGTGACAAGTGTGCAGAATCACCGAAATCGCTCTTCTCGTGGTGTTGAATGCGAAAAACACGTTTGCTGGTGTTTTCAGCACTCCACAGTGCGTTTGATATGCGGAAACCGCGATATCTTCGTTTTCGTTGGGTTTGCAGCTGAGATATGCATTTTTAGTGATAATCTTCATTATTGTTCTGTGCCGAGTGCGCATAATCACCGAAATCGCTGTTCTCGTGGTGTTGAATGCGAAAAACACGTTTGCTGGTGTTTTCAGCACTCCACAGTGCGTTTGACATGCGGAAACTGCGATATCTTCGTTTTCGTGGGGTTTCCAGCTGAGATATGCATTTTCTGTGATAATCTTCATGATTGTTCTGTGACAAGTGTGCAGAATCACCGAAATCGCTGTTTTCGTGGTGTTGAATGCGAAAAACACGTTTCCTGGTGTTTTCAGCACTCCACAGTGCGTTTGATTTGCGGATACCGCGATATCTTCGTTTTCGTTGGGTTTGCTGCTGAGACATGCATTTTCAGTGATAATCTTCATGATTGTTCTGTGACAAGTGTGCAGAATCACCGAAATCGCTGTTTTCGTGGTGTTGAATGCGAAAAACACGTTTGCTGGTGTTTTCAGCACTCCAGAGTGTGATTGATATGCGGAAACTGCGATATCTTCGGTTTCGTAGGGTTTCCAGCTGAGATATGCATTTTCAGTGATAATCTTCATTATTGTTCTGTGCCGAGTGCGCATAATCACCGAAATCGCTGTTCTCGTGGTGTTGAATGCGAAAAACACGTTTGCTGCTGATTTCAGCACTCCACAGTGCGTTTGATATGCGGAAACCGCGATATCTTCGTTTTCGTTGGGTTTGCAGCTGAGATATGCATTTTCAGTGATAATCTTCATTATTGTTCTGTGCCGAGTGCGCATAATCACCGAAATCGCTGTTTTCGTGGTGTTGAATGCGAAAAACACGTTTGCTGGTGTTTTCAGCACTCCAGAGTGTGATTGATATGCGGAAACTGCGATATCTTCGGTTTCGTAGGGTTTCCAGCTGAGATATGCATTTTCAGTGATAATCTTCATGATTCTTCTGTGACAAGTGTGCAGAATCACCGAAATCGCTGTTTTCGTGGTGTTAAATGCGAAAAACACGTTTCCTGGTGTTTTCAGCATTCCACAGTGCGTTTGACATCCGGAAACTGCGATATCTTCGTTTTCGTGGGGTTTCCAGCTGAGATATGCATTTTCAGTGATAATCTTCATGATTGTTCTGTGACAAGTGTGCAGAATCACCGAAATCGCTGTTTTCGTGGTGTTGAATGCGAAAAACACGTTTGCTGGTGTTTTCAGCACTCCAGAGTGTGATTGATATGCGGAAACTGCGAAATCTTCGGTTTCGTAGGGTTTCCAGCTGAGATATGCATTTTCAGTGATAATCATCATGATTCTGCTGTTATAAGTGTGCAGAATCACCGAAATCGCTGTTTTCGTGGTGTTGAATGCGAAAAACACGTATGCTGGTGTTTTCAGCTCTCCGGAGTGTGATAGATATGCGGACACTGCGATATCTTCATTTTCGTGGGGTTTCTAGCTGAGATATGCATTTTCAGTGATAATCTTCATGATTCTTCTGTGTCAAGTGTGCAGAATCACCGAAATCGCTGTTTTCGTGGTGTTGAATGCAAAAAACACGTTTGCTAATGTTTTCAGCACTCCACAGTGCGTTTGATATGCGGAAACCGCGATATCTTCGTTTTCGTTGCGTGTGCAGCTGAGATAAGCATTTTCAGTGATAATCTTCATTATTGTTCTGTGCCGAGTGCGCATAATCACCGAAATCGCTGTTCTCGTGGTGTTGAATGCGAAAAACACGTTTGCTGGTGTTTTCAGCAGTCCACAGTGCGTTTGATATGCGGAAACCGCGATATCTTCGTTTTCGTTGGGTTTGCAGCTGAGATATGCATTTTCAGTTATAATCTTCATTATTGTTCTGTGCCAAGTGCGCATAATCACCGAAATCGCTGTTCTCGTGGTGTTGAATGCGAAAATCACGTTTGCTGGTGTTTTCAGCTCTCCGGAGTGTGATTGATATGCGGAAACTGCGATATCTTCGGTTTCGTAGGGTTCCCAGCTGAGATATGCATTTTCAGTGATAATCTTCATGATTGTTCTGTGACAAGTGTGTAGAATCACCGAAATCGCTGTTTTCGTGCTATTGAATGCGAAAAACACGTTTTCTGGTGTTTTCAGCACTCCACAGTGCGTTTCATATGCGGAAACCGCGATATCTTCGTTTTCGTGGGGTTTCCAGCTGAGATATGCATTTTCAGTGATAATCGTCGACATTCCTCTGCGACATGTGGGCAGAATCGCCGAAATCGCTGTTTTCGTGGTGGTGAATGCGAAAAACATGTTTCCTGGTGTTTTCAGCACTCCACAGTGCGTTTGACATGCGGAAACTGCGATATCTTCGTTTTCGTGGGGTTTCCAGCTGAGATATGCATTTTCTGTGATAATCTTCATGATTGTTCTGTGACAAGTGTGCAGAATCACCGAAATCGCTGTTTTCGTGGTGTTGAATGCGAAAAACACGTTTCCTGGTGTTTTCAGCACTCCACAGTGCGTTTGATTTGCGGATACCGCGATATCTTCGTTTTCGTTGGGTTTGCTGCTGAGACATGCATTTTCAGTGATAATCTTCATTATTGTTCTGTGCCAAGTGCGCATAACCACCGAAATCGCTGTTTTCGTGCTATTGATTGCGAAAAACACGTTTCCTGGTGTTTTCAGCACTCCACAGTGCGTTTGACATGCGGAAACTGCGATATCTTCGTTTTCGTTGAGTTTCCAGCTGAGATATGCATTTTCAGTGATAATCGTCGACATTCTTCTGTGACATGTGTCCAGAATCGCCGAAATCGCTGTTTTCGTGCTATTGAATGCGAAAAACACGTTTCCTGCTGTTTTCAGCACTCCACAGTGCGTTTGATATGCGGAAACCGATATATCTTCGTTTTCGTTGGGTCTCCAGCTGAGATATGCATTTTCAGTGATAATCGTCCACATTATTCTGTGACATGTGTGCAGAATCGCCGAAATCGCTGTTTTCGTGCTATTGAATGCGAAAAACACGTTTGCTGCTGTTTTCAGCACTCCACAGTGCGTTTGATATGCGGAAACCGCGATATCTTCGTTTTCGTTGAGTTTCCAGCTGATATATGCATTTTCAGTGATAATCGTCGACATTCTTCTGTGACATGTGTCCAGAATCGCCGAAATCAGTGTTTTCGTGCTATTGAATGCGAAAAACAAGTTTCCTGCTGTTTTCAGCACTCCACAGTGCGTTTGATATGCGGAAACCGCGATATCTTCGTTTTCGTTGGGTCTCCAGCTGAGATATGCATTTTCAGTGATAATCGTCCACATTCTTCTGTGACATGTGTGCAGAATCGCCGAAATCGCTGTTTTCGTGCTGCTGAACGCGAAAAACACGTTTCCTGCTGTTTTCAGCACTCCACAGTGCGTTTGACATGCGGAAACTGCGATATCTTCGTTTTCGTTGGGTCTCCAGCTGAGATATGCATTTTCAGTGATAATCGTCCACATTCTTCTGTGACATGTGTGCAGAATCGCCGAAACCGCTGTTTTCGTGCTACTGAACGCGAAAAACACGTCTCCTGCTGTGTTCAACACTCCACAGTGCGTTTGACATGCGGAAACTGCGATATCTTCGTTTTCGTGGGGTTTCCAGCTGAGATATGCATTTTCAGTGATAATCTTCATGATTCTGCTGTTATAAGTATGCAGAATCACCCAAATCGCTGTTTTCGTGGTGTTGAATGCGAAAAACACGTTTGCTGGTGTGTTCAGCTCTCCGGAGTGTGATTGATATGCGGAAACTGCGACATCTTCATTTTCGTGGGGTATCCAGCTGAGATATGCATTTTCAGTGATAATCGTCCACATTCTTCTGTGACATGTGTGCAGAATCGCCGAAATCGCTGTTTTCGTGCTACTGAACGCGAAAAACGCGTTTGCTGCTGTTTTCAGCACTCCACAGTGCGTTTGACATGCGGAAACTGCGATATCTTCGTTTTCGTGGGGTGTCCAGCTGAGATATGCATTTTCAGTGATACTCTTCATGATTCTGCTGTTATAAGTGTGCAGAATCACCCAAATCGCTGTTTTCGTGCTATGGAATGCGAAAAACACGTTTCCTGGTGTTTTCAGAACTCCACAGTGCGTTTGACATGCGGAAACTGCAATACCTTCGTATTCGTGGGGTTTCTAGCTGAGATATGCATTTTCTGTAGTAATCTTCGAGTTTCTTCTGTGCCAAGTGCGCATAATCACCGAAATCGCTGTTTTCGTGCTATTGAATGCGAAAAACACGTTTTCTGGTGTTTTCAGCACTCCACAGTGCGTTTGATATGCGGAAACCGCGATATCTTCGTTTTCGTTGTGTTTCCAGCTGAGATATGCATTTTCAGTGATAATCGTCCACATTCTTCTGTGACATGTGTGCAGAATCGCCGAAATCGCTGTTTTTGTGCTACTGAACGCGAAAAACGCGTTTCCTGCTGTTTTCAGCACTCCACAGAGCGTTTGACATGCGGAAACTGCGATATCTTCGTTTTCGTGGGGTTTCCCGCTGAGATATTCATTTTCAGTGATAATCTTCATGATTCTGCTGTTATAAGTGTGCAGAATCACCCAAATCGCTGTTTTCGTGGTGTTGAATGCGAAAAACACGTTTGCCGGTGTTTTCAGCTCTCCGGAGTGTGATTGATATGCGTAAACTGCGACATCTTCATTTTCGTGGGGTTTCCAGCTGAGATATGCATTTTCAGTGATAATCTTCATGCTTGTTCTGTGACAAGTGTGCAGAATCACCGATACCGCTGTTTTCGTGCTATTGAATGCGAAAAACACGTTTTCTGGTGTTTTCAGCTCTCCACAGTGAGTTTGATAAGCGGAAACCGCGATATCTTCGTTTTCGTTGGATTTGCAGCTGAGATATGCATTTTCAGTGATAATCTTCATTATTGTTCTGTGCCAAGTGCGCATAATCACCGAAATCGCTGTTCTCGTCGTGTTGAATGCGAAAAACACGTTTGCTGGTGTTTTCAGCTCTCCGGAGTGTGATAGATATGCGGAAACTGCGATATCTTCATTTTCGTGGGGTTTCCAGCTGAGATATGCAATTTCAGTGATAATCTTCATGATTCTTCTGTGCCAAGTGCGCATAATCACCGAAATCGCTGTTTTCGTGGTGTTGAATGCGAAAAACACGTTTGCTGGTGTTTTCAGCACTCCGGAGTGTGATTGATATACGGAAACTGCGATATCTTCGTTTTCGTGGGGTTTCCAGCTGAGATATGCATTTTCAGTGATAATCGTCGACATCCTTCTATGACATGTGTGCAGAATCGCCGAAATCGCTGTTTTCGTGGTGTTGAATGCGAAAAACACGTTTCCTGGTGTTTTCAGCACTCCACAGAGCGATTGACATGCGGAAACTGCGATATTTTCGTTTTCGTTGGGTTTCCAGCTGAGATATGCATTTTCAGTGATAATCTTCATGATTGTTCTGTGATAAGTGTGCAGATTCGCCGAAATCGCTGATTCCGTGGTGTTGAATGCGAAAAACACGTTTCCTGGTGTTTTCAGCACTCCACAGTGCGTTTGATATGCGGAAACCGCGATATCTTCGGTTTCGTAGGGTTTCCAGCTGAATTATGCATTTTCAGTGATAATCTTCATGATTGTTCTGTGACAAGTGTGCAGAATCACCGAAATCGCTCTTCTCGTGGTGTTGAATGCGAAAAACACGTTTTCTGGTGTTTTCTGCACTCCACAGTGCGTTTGATATGCGGAAACCGCGATATCTTCGTTTTCGTGGGGTTTCCAGGTGAGATATGCATTTTCAGTGATAATTGTCGACATTCTTCTGTGCCATGTGTGCAGAATCGCCGAAATCGCTGTTTTCGTGGTGTTGAATGCGAAAAACACGTTTCCTGGTGTTTTCAGCACTCCACAGTGCGTTTGACATGCGGAAACTGCGATATCTTCGTTTTCGTGGGGTTTCCTGCTGAGATATGCATTTTCAGTGATAAGTTTCATGATTGTTCTGTGACAAGTGTGCAGAATCACCGAAATCGCTGTTTTCGTGGTATTGAATGCGAAAAACACGTTTGCTGGTGTTTTCAGCACTCCACAGTGCGTTTGATATGCGGAAACTGCGATATCTTCGGTTTCGTAGGGTTTCCAGATGAGATATGCATTTTCAGTGATAATCTTCGTGATTGTTCTGTGACAAGTGTGCAGAATCACCGAAATCGCTGTTTTCGTGCTACTGAATGCGAAAAACACGTTTTCTGGTGTTTTCAGCACTCCACAGTGCGTTTGATATGCGGAAGCTGCGATATCTTCGGTTTCGTAGGGTTTCCAGCTGAGATATGCATTTTCAGTGACAATCATCATGATGGTTCTGTGACAAGTGTGCGGAATCACCGAAATCGCTGTTTTCGTGCTATTGAATGCGAAAAACACGTTTTCTGGTGTTTTCAGCACTCCACGGTGCGTTTGACATGCAGAAACTGCAATACCTCCGTATTCGTGGGGTTTCTAGCTGAGATATGCATTTTCAGTGATAATCGTCAACATTCTTCTGTGACATGTGTGCAGAATCGCCGAAATCGCTGTTTTCGTGGTGTTGAATGCGAAAAACACGTTTCCTGGTGTTTTCAGCACTCCACAGTGCGTTTGACATGCGGAAACTGCGATATCTTCGTTTTCGTGGGGTTTCCAGCTGAGATATGCATTTTCAGTGATATTCTTCATGATTGTTCTGTGACAAGTGTGCAGAATCACCGAAATCGCTGTTTTCGTGGTGTTGAATGCAAAAAACACGTTTCCTGGTGTTTTCAGCACTCCACAGTGCGTTTGATTTGCGGATACCGCGATATCTTCGTTTTCGTAGCGTTTGCTGCTGAGATATGCATTTTCAGTGATAATCTTCGTTATTGTTCTGTGCCAAGTGCGCATAATCACCGAAATCGCTGTTTTCGTGCTATTGATTGCGAAAAACACGTTTCCTGGTGTTTTCAGCACTCCACGGTGCGTTTGACATGCGGAAACTGCGATATCTTCGTTTTCGTTGAGGTTCCAGCTGAGATATGCATTTTCAGTGATAATCGTCGACATTCTTCTGTGACATGTGTCCAGAATCGCCGAAATCGCTGTTTTCGTGCTATTGAATGCGAAAAACACGTTTCCTGCTGTTTTCAGCACTCCACAGTGCGTTTGATATGCGGAAACCGCGATATCTTCGTTTTCGTTGGGTCTCCAGCTGAGATATGCATTTTCAGTGATAATCGTCCACATTCTTCTGTGACATGTGTGCAGAATCGCCGAAATCGCTGTTTTCGTGCTGCTGAACGCGAAAAACACGTTTCCTGCTGTTTTCAGCACTCCACAGTGCGTTTGACATGCGGAAACTGCGATATCTTCGTTTTCGTTGGGTCTCCAGCTGAGATATGCATTTTCAGTGATAATCGTCCACATTCTTCTGTGACATGTGTGCAGAATCGCCGAAACCGCTGATTTCGTGCTACTGAAAGCGAAAAACACGTCTGCTGCTGTGTTCAACACTCCACAGTGCGTTTGACATGCGGAAACTGCGATATCTTCGTTTTCGTGGGGTTTCTAGCTGAGATATGCATTTTCAGTGATAATCTTCATGATTCTGCAGTTATAAGAGTGCAGAATCACCCAAATCGCTGTTTTCGTGGTGTTGAATGCGAAAAACACGTTTGCTGGTGTTTTCAGCTCTCCGGAGTGTGATTGATATGCGGAAACTGCGACATCTTCATTTTCGTGGGGTATCCAGCTGAGATATGCATTTTCAGTGATAATCGTCCACATTCTTCTGTGACATGTGTGCAGAATCGCCGAAATCGCTGTTTTCGTGCTACTGAACGCGAAAAACGCGTTTCCTGCTGTTTTCAGCACTCCACAGAGCGTTTGACATGCGGAAACTGCGATATCTTCGTTTTCGTGGGGTTTCCAGCTGAGATATTCATTTTCAGTGATAATCTTCATGATTCTGCTGTTATAAGTGTGCAGAATCACCCAAATCGCTGTTTTCGTGGTGTTGAATGCGAAAAACACGTTTGCCGGTGTTTTCAGCTCTCCGGAGTGTGATTGATATGCGGAAACTGCGACATCTTCATTTTCGTGGGGTTTCCAGCTGAGATATGCATTTTCAGTGATAATCTTCATGATTGTTCTGTGACAAGTGTGCAGAATCACCGAAACCGCTGTTTTCGTGCTATTGAATGCGAAAAACACGTTTTCTGGTGTTTTCAGCACTCCACAGTGCGTTTGATATGCGGAAACCGCGATATCTTCGTTTTCGTTGGGTTTGCTGCTGAGATATGCATTTTCAGTGATAATCTTCATTATTGTTCTGTGCCAAGTGCGCATAATTACCGAAATCACTGTTCTCGTGGTCTTAAATGCGAAAAACACGTTTCGTGGTGTTTTCAGCACTCCACAGTGCGTTTGACATGCGGAAACTGCGATATCTTCGTTTTCGTTGGGTTTCCTATTGAGATATGCATTTTCAGTGATAATCTTCATGATTGTTCTGTGACAAGTGTGCAGAATCACCGAAATCGCTGTTTTCGTGGTGTTGAATGCAAAAAACACGTTTCCTGGTGTTTTCAGCACTCCACAGTGCGTTTGATATGCGGAAACCGCGATATCTTCGGTTTCGTAGGGTTTCCAGCTGAATTATGCATTTTCAGTGATAATCTTCATGATTGTTCTGTGACAAGTGTGCAGAATCACCGAAATCGCTCTTCTCGTGGTGTTGAATGCGAAAAACACGTTTTCTGGTGTTTTCTGCACTCCACAGTGCGTTTGATATGCGGAAACCGCGATATCTTCGTTTTCGTGGGGTTTCCAGCTGAGATATGCATTTTCAGTGATAATTGTCGACATTCTTCTGTGACATGTGTGCAGAATCGCCGAAATCGCTGTTTTCGTGGTGTTGAATGCGAAAAACACGTTTCCTGGTGTTTTCAGCACTGCACAGTGCGTTTGACATGCGGAAACTGCGATATCTTCGTTTTCGTGGGGTTTCCTGCTGAGATATGCATTTTCAGTGATAAGTTTCATGATTGTTCTGTGACAAGTGTGCAGAATCACCGAAATCGCTGTTTTCGTGGTATTGAATGCGAAAAACACGTTTGCTGGTGTTTTCAGCTCTCCGGAGTGTGATTGATATGCGGAAACTGCGATATCTTCGGTTTCGTAGCGTTTCCAGCTGAGATATGCATTTTCAGTGATAATCTTCGTGATTGTTCTGTGACAAGTGTGCAGAATCACCGAAATCGCTGTTTGCGTGCTACTGAATGCGAAAAACACGTTTTCTGGTGTTTTCAGCACTCCACAGTGCGTTTGATATGCGGAAACCGCGATATCTTCGTTTTCGTGGGGTTTCCAGCTGAGATATGCATTTTCAGTGATAATCGTCCACATTCTTCTGTGACATGTGTGCAGAATCGCCTAAATCGCTGTTTTCGTGCTACTGAACGCGAAAAACGGGTTTCCTGCTGTTTTCAGCACTCCACAGAGCGTTTGACATGCGGAAACTGCGATATCTTCGTTTTCGTGGGGTTTCCAGCTGAGATATTCATTTTCAGTGATAATCTTCATGATTCTGCTGTTATAAGTGTGCAGAATCACCCAAATCGCTGTTTTCGTGGTGTTGAATGCGAAAAACACGTTTGCCGGTGTTTTCAGCTCTCCGGAGTGTGATTGATATGCGTAAACTGCGACATCATCATTTTCGTGGGGTTTCCAGCTGAGATATGCATTTTCAGTGATAATCTTCATGCTTGTTCTGTGACAAGTGTGCAGAATCACCGATACCGCTGTTTTCGTGCTATTGAATGCGAAAAACACGTTTTCTGGTGTTTTCAGCTCTCCACAGTGAGTTTGATATGCGGAAACCGCGATATCTTCGTTTTCGTTGGATTTGCAGCTGAGATATGCATTTTCAGTGATAATCTTCATTATTGTTCTGTGCCAAGTGCGCATAATCACCGAAATCGCTGTTCTCGTCGTGTTGAATGCGAAAAACACGTTTGCTGGTGTTTTCAGCTCTCCGGAGTGTGATAGATATGCGGAAACTGCGATATCTTCATTTTCGTGGGGTTTCCAGCTGAGGTATGCAATTTCAGTGATAATCTTCATGATTCTTCTGTGCCAAGTGCGCATAATCACCGAAATCGCTGTTTTCGTGGTGTTGAATGCGAAAAACACGTTTGCTGGTGTTTTCAGCACTCCGGAGTGTGATTGATATACGGAAACTGCGATATCTTCGTTTTCGTGGGGTTTCCAGCTGAGATATGCATTTTCAGTGATAATCGTCGACATCCTTCTATGACATGTGTGCAGAATCGCCGAAATCGCTGTTTTCGTGGTGTTGAATGCGAAAAACACGTTTCCTGGTGTTTTCAGCACTCCACAGAGCGATTGACATGCGGAAACTGCGATATTTTCGTTTTCGTTGGGTTTCCAGCTGAGATATGCATTTTCAGTGATAATCTTCATGATTGTTCTGTGATAAGTGTGCAGATTCGCCGAAATCGCTGATTCCGTGGTGTTGAATGCGAAAAACACGTTTCCTGGTGTTTTCAGCACTCCACAGTGCGTTTGATATGCGGAAACCGCGATATCTTCGGTTTCGTAGGGTTTCCAGCTGAATTATGCATTTTCAGTGATAATCTTCATGATTGTTCTGTGACAAGTGTGCAGAATCACCGAAATCGCTCTTCTCGTGGTGTTGAATGCGAAAAACACGTTTTCTGGTGTTTTCTGCACTCCACAGTGCGTTTGATATGCGGAAACCGCGATATCTTCGTTTTCGTGGGGTTTCCAGCTGAGATATGCATTTTCAGTGATAATTGTCGACATTCTTCTGTGCCATGTGTGCAGAATCGCCGAAATCGCTGTTTTCGTGGTGTTGAATGCGAAAAACACGTTTCCTGGTGTTTTCAGCACTCCACAGTGCGTTTGACATGCGGAAACTGCGATATCTTCGTTTTCGTGGGGTTTCCTGCTGAGATATGCATTTTCAGTGATAAGTTTCATGATTGTTCTGTGACAAGTGTGCAGAATCACCGAAATCGCTGTTTTCGTGGTATTGAATGCGAAAAACACGTTTGCTGGTGTTTTCAGCACTCCACAGTGCGTTTGATATGCGGAAACTGCGATATCTTCGGTTTCGTAGGGTTTCCAGATGAGATATGCATTTTCAGTGATAATCTTCGTGATTGTTCTGTGACAAGTGTGCAGAATCACCGAAATCGCTGTTTTCGTGCTACTGAATGCGAAAAACACGTTTTCTGGTGTTTTCAGCACTCCACAGTGCGTTTGATATGCGGAAGCTGCGATATCTTCGGTTTCGTAGGGTTTCCAGCTAAGATATGCATTTTCAGTGACAATCATCATGATGGTTCTGTGACAAGTGTGCGGAATCACCGAAATCGCTGTTTTCGTGCTATTGAATGCGAAAAACACGTTTTCTGGTGTTTTCAGCACTCCACGGTGCGTTTGACATGCAGAAACTGCAATACCTCCGTATTCGTGGGGTTTCTAGCTGAGATATGCATTTTCAGTGATAATCGTCAACATTCTTCTGTGACATGTGTGCAGAATCGCCGAAATCGCTGTTTTCGTGGTGTTCAATGCGAAAAACACGTTTCCTGGTGTTTTCAGCACTCCACAGTGCGTTTGACATGCGGAAACTGCGATATCTTCGTTTTCGTGGGGTTTCCAGCTGAGATATGCATTTTCAGTGATATTCTTCATGATTGTTCTGTGACAAGTGTGCAGAATCACCGAAATCGCTGTTTTCGTGGTGTTGAATGCAAAAAACACGTTTCCTGGTGTTTTCAGCACTCCACAGTGCGTTTGATTTGCGGATACCGCGATATCTTCGTTTTCGTAGGGTTTGCTGCTGAGATATGCATTTTCAGTGATAATCTTCGTTATTGTTCTGTGCCAAGTGCGCATAATCACCGAAATCGCTGTTTTCGTGCTATTGATTGCGAAAAACACGTTTCCTGGTGTTTTCAGCACTCCACGGTGCGTTTGACATGCGGAAACTGCGATATCTTCGTTTTCGTTGAGTTTCCAGCTGAGATATGCATTTTCAGTGATAATCGTCGACATTCTTCTGTGACATGTGTCCAGAATCGCCGAAATCGCTGTTTTCGTGCTATTGAATGCGAAAAACACGTTTCCTGCTGTTTTCAGCACTCCACAGTGCGTTTGATATGCGGAAACCGCGATATCTTCGTTTTCGTTGGGTCTCCAGCTGAGATATGCATTTTCAGTGATAATCGTCCACATTCTTCTGTGACATGTGTGCAGAATCGCCGAAATCGCTGTTTTCGTGCTGCTGAACGCGAAAAACACGTTTCCTGCTGTTTTCAGCACTCCACAGTGCGTTTGACATGCGGAAACTGCGATATCTTCGTTTTCGTTGGGTCTCCAGCTGAGATATGCATTTTCAGTGATAATCGTCCACATTCTTCTGTGACATGTGTGCAGAATCGCCGAAACCGCTGATTTCGTGCTACTGAAAGCGAAAAACACGTCTGCTGCTGTGTTCAACACTCCACAGTGCGTTTGACATGCGGAAACTGCGATATCTTCGTTTTCGTGGGGTTTCTAGCTGAGATATGCATTTTCAGTGATAATCTTCATGATTCTGCAGTTATAAGTGTGCAGAATCACCCAAATCGCTGTTTTCGTGGTGTTGAATGCGAAAAACACGTTTGCTGGTGTTTTCAGCTCTCCGGAGTGTGATTGATATGCGGAAACTGCGATATCTTCGTTTTCGTGGGGTTTCCAGCTGAGATATTCATTTTCAGTGATAATCTTCATGATTCTGCTGTTATAAGTGTGCAGAATCACCCAAATCGCTGTTTTCGTGCTACTGAATGCGAAAAACACGTTTTCTGGTGTTTTCAGCACTCCACAGTGCGTTTGATATGCGGAAACCGCGATATCTTCGTTTTCGTGGGGTTTCCAGCTGAGATATGCATTTTCAGTGATAATCGTCCACATTCTTCTGTGACATGTGTGCAGAATCGCCTAAATCGCTGTTTTCGTGCTACTGAACGCGAAAAACGCGTTTCCTGCTGTTTTCAGCACTCCACAGAGCGTTTGACATGCGGAAACTGCGATATCTTCGTTTTCGTGGGGTTTCCAGCTGAGATATTCATTTTCAGTGATAATCTTCATGATTCTGCTGTTATAAGTGTGCAGAATCACCCAAATCGCTGTTTTCGTGGTGTTGAATGCGAAAAACACGTTTGCCGGTGTTTTCAGCTCTCCGGAGTGTGATTGATATGCGGAAACTGCGACATCTTCATTTTCGTTGGGTTTCCAGCTGAGATTTGCATTTTCAGTGATAATCTTCATGATTGTTCTGTGACAAGTGTGCAGAATCACCGAAACCGCTGTTCTCGTGGTGCTGAATGCGAAAAACACGTTTGCTGGTGTTTTCAGCACTCCACAGTGCGTTTGATATGCGGAAACTGCGATATCTTCGTTTTCGTTGGGTTTGCTGCTGAGATATGCATTTTCAGTGATAATCTTCATTATTGTTCTGTGCCAAGTGCGCATAATCACCGAAATCGCTGTTCTCGTCGCGTTGAATGCGAAAAACACGTTTGCTGGTGTTTTCAGCTCTCCGGAGTGTGATAGATATGCGGAAACTGCGATATCTTCGTTTTCGTGGGGTTTCCAGCTGAGATATTCAATTTCAGTGATAATCTTCATGATTCTGCTGTTATAAGTGTGCAGAATCACCCAAATCGCTGTTTTCGTGGTGTTGAATGCGAAAAACACGTTTGCCGGTGTTTTCAGCTCTCCGGAGTGTGATTGATATGCGGAAACTGCGACATCTTCATTTTCGTGGGGTTTCCAGCTGAGATATGCATTTTCAGTGATAATCTTCATGATTGTTCTGTGACAAGTGTGCAGAATCACCGAAACCGCTGTTCTCGTGGTGCTGAATGCGAAAAACACGTTTGCTGGTGTTTTCAGCACTCCACAGTGCGTTTGATATGCGGAAACCGCGATATCTTCGGTTTCGTAGCGTTTCCAGCTGAGATATGCATTTTCAGTGATAATCTTCGTGATTGTTCTGTGACAAGTGTGCAGAATCACCGAAATCGCTGTTTTCGTGCTACTGAATGCGAAAAACACGTTTTATGGTGTTTTCAGCACTCCACAGTGCGTTTGATATGCGGAAACCGCGATATCTTCGTTTTCGTGGGGTTTCCAGCTGAGATATGCATTTTCAGTGGTAATCGTCCACATTCTTCTGTGACATGTGTGCAGAATCGCCTAAATCGCTGTTTTCGTGCTACTGAACGCGAAAAACGCGTTTCCTGCTGTTTTCAGCACTCCACAGAGCGTTTGACATGCGGAAACTGCGATATCTTCGTTTTCGTGGGGTTTCCAGCTGAGATATTCATTTTCAGTGATAATCTTCATGATTCTGCTGTTATAAGTGTGCAGAATCACCCAAATCGCTGTTTTCGTGCTACTGAATGCGAAAAACACGTTTTCTGGTGTTTTCAGCACTCCACAGTGCGTTTGATATGCGGAAACCGCGATATCTTCGTTTTCGTGGGGTTTCCAGCTGAGATATGCATTTTCAGTGATAATCGTCCACATTCTTCTGTGACATGTGTGCAGAATCGCCTAAATCGCTGTTTTCGTGCTACTGAACGCGAAAAACGCGTTTCCTGCTGTTTTCAGCACTCCACAGAGCGTTTGACATGCGGAAACTGCGATATCTTCGTTTTCGTGGGGTTTCCAGCTGAGATATTCATTTTCAGTGATAATCTTCATGATTCTGCTGTTATAAGTGTGCAGAATCACCCAAATCGCTGTTTTCGTGGTGTTGAATGCGAAAAACACGTTTGCCGGTGTTTTCAGCTCTCCGGAGTGTGATTGATATGCGGAAACTGCGACATCTTCATTTTCGTTGGGTTTCCAGCTGAGATTTGCATTTTCAGTGATAATCTTCATGATTGTTCTGTGACAAGTGTGCAGAATCACCGAAACCGCTGTTTTCGTGCTATTGAATGCGAAAAACACGTTTTCTGGTGTTTTCAGCACTCCACAGTGCGTTTGATATGCGGAAACTGCGATATCTTCGTTTTCGTGGGGTTTCCAGCTGAGATATTCATTTTCAGTGATAATCTTCATGATTCTGCTGTTATAAGTGTGCAGAATCACCCAAATCGCTGATTTCGTGGTGTTGAATGCGAAAAACACGTTTGCCGGTGTTTTCAGCTCTCCGGAGTGAGATTGATATGCGGAAACTGCGACATCTTCATTTTCGTGGGGTTTCCAGCTGAGATATGCATTTTCAGTGATAATCTTCATGATTGTTCTGTGACAAGTGTGCAGAATCACCGAAACCGCTGTTCTCGTGGTGCTGAATGCGAAAAACACGTTTGCTGGTGTTTTCAGCACTCCACAGTGCGTTTGATATGCGGAAACTGCGATATCTTCGTTTTCGTTGGGTTTGCTGCTGAGATATGCATTTTCAGTGATAATCTTCATTATTGTTCTGTGCCAAGTGCGCATAATCACCGAAATCGCTGTTCTCGTCGCGTTGAATGCGAAAAACACGTTTGCTGGTGTTTTCAGCTCTCCGGAGTGTGATAGATATGCGGAAACTGCGATATCTTCGTTTTCGTGGGGTTTCCAGCTGAGATATTCAATTTCAGTAATAATCTTCATGATTCTGCTGTTATAAGTGTGCAGAATCACCCAAATCGCTGTTTTCGTGGTGTTGAATGCGAAAAACACGTTTGCCGGTGTTTTCAGCTCTCCGGAGTGTGATTGATATGCGGAAACTGCGACATCTTCATTTTCGTGGGGTTTCCAGCTGAGATATGCATTTTCAGTGATAATCTTCATGATTGTTCTGTGACAAGTGTGCAGAATCACCGAAACCGCTGTTCTCGTGGTGCTGAATGCGAAAAACACGTTTGCTGGTGTTTTCAGCACTCCACAGTGCGTTTGATATGCGGAAACCGCGATATCTTCGGTTTCGTAGGGTTTCCAGCTGAATTATGCATTTTCAGTGATAATCTTCATGATTGTTCTGTGCCAAGTGCGCATAATCACCGAAATCGCTGTTCTCGTCGCGTTGAATGCGAAAAACACGTTTGCTGGTGTTTTCAGCTCTCCGGAGTGTGATAGATATGCGGAAACTGCGATATCTTCGTTTTCGTGGGGTTTCCAGCTGAGATATTCAATTTCAGTGATAATCTTCATGATTCTGCTGTTATAAGTGTGCAGAATCACCCAAATCGCTGTTTTCGTGGTGTTGAATGCGAAAAACACGTTTGCCGGTGTTTTCAGCTCTCCGGAGTGTGATTGATATGCGGAAACTGCGACATCTTCATTTTCGTGGGGTTTCCAGCTGAGATATGCATTTTCAGTGATAATCTTCATGATTGTTCTGTGACAAGTGTGCAGAATCACCGAAACCGCTGTTCTCGTGGTGCTGAATGCGAAAAACACGTTTGCTGGTGTTTTCAGCACTCCACAGTGCGTTTGATATGCGGAAACCGCGATATCTTCGGTTTCGTAGGGTTTCCAGCTGAATTATGCATTTTCAGTGATAATCTTCATGATTGTTCTGTGACAAGTGTGCCGAATCACCGAAATCGCTCTTCTCGTGGTGTTGAATGCGAAAAACACGTTTTCTGGTGTTTTCTGCACTCCACAGTGCGTTTGACATGCGGAAACTGCGATATCTTCGTTTTCGTTGGGTTTCCTGCTGAGATATGCATTTTCAGTGATAATCTTCATGATTGTTCTGTGACAAGTGTGCAGAATCACCGAAATCGCTGTTTTCGTGGTGTTGAATGCAAAAAACACGTTTCCTGTTGTTTTCAGCACTCCACAGTGCGTTTGATATGCGGAAACCGCGATATCTTCGGTTTCGTAGGGTTTCCAGCTGAATTATGCATTTTCAGTGATAATCTTCATGATTGTTCTGTGACAAGTGTGCCGAATCACCGAAATCGCTCTTCTCGTGGTGTTGAATGCGAAAAACACGTTTTCTGGTGTTTTCTGCACTCCACAGTGCGTTTGACATGCGGAAACTGCGATATCTTCGTTTTCGTTGGGTTTCCAGCTGAGATATGCATTTTCAGTGATAATCTTCATGATTGTTCTGTGACAAGTGTGCAGAATCACCGAAATCGCTGTTTTCGTGGCGTTGAATGCGAAAAACACGTTTCCTGGTGTTTTCATCACTCCACAGTGCGTTTGATATGCGGAAACCGCGATATCTTCGTTTTCGTTGGGTTTGCAGCTGAGATATGCATTTTCAGTGATAATCTTCATTATTGTTCTGTGCCGAGTGCGCATAATCACCGAAATCGCTGTTCTCGTGGTGTTGAATGCGGATAACACGTTTGCTGGTGTTTTCAGCACTCCACAGTGTGTTTGACATGCGGAAACTGCGATATCTTCGTTTTCGTTGGGTTTCCTGCTGAGATATGCATTTTCAGTGATAATCTTCATGATTGTTCTGTGACAAGTGTGCAGAATCACCGAAATCGCTGTTTTCGTGGTGTTGAATGCAAAAAACACGTTTCCTGTTGTTTTCATCACTCCACAGTGCGTTTGATATGCGGAAACCGCGATATCTTCGTTTTCGTTGGGTTTGCAGCTGAGATATGCATTTTCAGTGATAATCTTCATTATTGTTCTGTGCCGAGTGCGCATAATCACCGAAATCGCTGTTCTCGTGGTGTTGAATGCGGTTAACACGTTTGCTGGTGTTTTCAGCACTCCACAGTGTGTTTGACATGCGGAAACCGCGATATCTTCGGTTTCGTAGGGTTTCCAGCTGAATTATGCATTTTCAGTGATAATCTTCATGATTGTTCTGTGACAAGTGTGCCGAATCACCGAAATCGCTCTTCTCGTGGTGTTGAATGCGAAAAACACGTTTTCTGGTGTTTTCTGCACTCCACAGTGCGTTTGATATGCGGAAACCGCGATATCTTCGTTTTCGTGGGGTTTCCAGCTGAGATATGCATTTTCAGTGATAATTGTCGACATTCTTCTGTGACATGTGTGCAGAATCGCCGAAATCGCTGTTTTCGTGGTGTTGAATGCGGATAACACGTTTGCTGGTGTTTTCAGCACTCCACAGTGCGTTTGATATGCGGAAACCGCGATATCTTCGTTTTCGTTGGGTTTGCAGCTGAGATATGCATTTTCAGTGATAATCTTCATTATTGTTCTGTGCCAAGTGCGCATAATTACCGAAATCGCTGTTCTCGTGGTCTTGAATGCGAAAAACACGTTTCCTGGTGTTTTCAGCACTCCACAGTGTGTTTGACATGCGGAAACTGCGATATCTTCGTTTTCGTTGGGTTTCCTGCTGAGATATGCATTTTCAGTGATAATCTTCATGATTGTTCTGTGACAAGTGTGCAGAATCACCGAAATCGCTCTTCTCGTGGTGTTGAATGCGAAAAACACGTTTTCTGGTGTTTTTCTGCACTCCACAGTGCGTTTGATATGCGGAAACCGCGATATCTTCGTTTTCGTGGGGTTTCCAGCTGAGATATGCATTTTCAGTGATAATTGTCGACATTCTTCTGTGACATGTGTGCAGAATCGCCGAAATCGCTGTTTTCGTGGTGTTGAATGCGGATAACACGTTTGCTGGTGTTTTCAGCACTCCACAGTGCGTTT